>CM059208.1:34135616-34178116 GCA_030347435.1 Clarias fuscus | reverse complement strand
CGAGCTAAAAAAAGAATACAAATTACCCAGTCCAGGCCTTGGCATGGGTGCAGCCTGTCCACATCAGGCCTACTGTCTTACACACACACACACACACACACATACACACACAGATCACTGCTTCAGCTCGGGTTTTCCATGTGTTCGATCACCGATTGGAGCAAACGTGATGCATCTTTCTAAGAACTGAGAGCGGAAACACAGCGTTCAGACATGATGCTACTTAAGCTCATTAAAATTCCCCGAGATGTACGTTGAGCTCCTCGAGCTGTGACACTGTATATGCTGTAGATGTGACACAGGAGCACTGATCTTATTTTCAGCGGTGAGCTCAGGCCAGGACATAAGATGACTGAATCGGTTTTCGAGGCACTCATATAGCAGAGTCGGCTGATTGTGCTTGGTTACGTGAGCAGTGGAATAAAGTTATCAATGTTGTGTATCACTTTGTTGGGAATTGTGGTGGTGGAGAGGAAAATGGTGTCCATCATGGCGATTCTGTCCATAATCACTCAATGTAATTAGAATAGCACTATTAACAAAATCCATTGTCCCACAGCAGCTTTAGAGAACCAGACTTCCTTTAGATTGCTAATGACTGCTTTGAATTGAGGTAGAAACCTTGAGAGTTATTAGACCAGAAGAGGAAAAAGAGCTTTTTCTGTAAATTTAAGTCCACCTTTGCATTATTACAAGCTTTTATACTCATTGTACTAGGGGTGTTCAGTTAAACTGGAACTTGAAACCAACTGATATTTACAGAAGACATGGTACGTTGATGAGACTCTTATCCGCAGTAAATAATTTAAACGATGCAAACAATTTAATAGAAGTTGTACTGTCATGAATGTCAGAAAAGTCCACTGCAGTCATCCCCATGAACATTACGTGTGTCGGGGTTTAAGCCCTAATGAAACACTGGAATACATGCGTTAATGTATTCTGTTATTCAGCACAATTAAAAAGTCCTGGTTTGACTTGGCCACCTTTTTAGTGCTTTTGTATTCACCTGTTGACCTGTTCTGCAGGTAGTGTTAATAATTTTTTAGAGATAATTTTCCATGTAAATGTTTTTAAACTGCTGCTACATCACTGTACTTGCTGGAAAGCGCTATCCACCCTATTTAGCATGCATCAGCTTACAGGCAGGTACTGTATGATTGGCTACCAGAGAAGGCATCTCTTCCACCAGGAAAGCTGTAGACATCACAAGTACCATCCCCAAACTCTCTAGAGACTGGAAAAATTATTTTTTTTCCTCAAATGTTTACAAAGAAAAACCATGCAGTACATGAAAAATGTAAATACAGTAAATCAAAGGTTGAGGATTTTGCATAATAATGCACATTGTTGTGATGCTCAAAGTCAATTCTTGGGTATACCCCGATGGTAACGACCGTCCAAGATTTGTTCATGCAATGTACAATGCATGGAACGTGAAGCCTCCTTACGACACCCGGTCAACAATTGCTTCATCTTTTTCACAGAAGCCAGCTGAACTTTTTTTGCTATTTATGTACATTCTTAGACGAAGAGTTCCTTTTTCTTTGTGGATGAGTTCTACTTAAATTCTTTGTTACAGGTCTACAGTATATGCTGAGCTGCATGCTTGTATTGCTTTATATAGAAAGGGCAACTGAGGTACTGGATAACTTTTGCACTCAGCAGTATGTAACTCAAGAAATATGATCTTAATGTACACAAAGATTATGTAATGGAAGAGGTTTCCAGACAATTTTCTGGTGTACGAAAACGTACGAGGGTGAGTCAAAAATTATCTTCTGTAGGATTGGCTGTAGAATTTGTGCTAATTAACTTTTAGAAAAGACAAATACACCATTTTTCTACATAATCTCCCTCATTAAGAAAGGATGAGCTGCGAGCCACGAATGCACTGCTGGCTTCACTTCTTGCTTTAACACCTCAAAATAAAGTTTTTACAGAGTGTCGACAGTGTGGGTAGAAGTGTGCGGACGTTTGTCATCAGATGTGGATGTGGACGGGCGTTCTGCCCTATGTTAATGTTTACTACTTGTACAGTGCATCCATTTTTCTTGCACCATAGTTACAAAAGAACTCATGTAACACGTTCCCACCTGCACAGCAGGGCCTGGGGAGACAGAAGACTGGAGTGGAAAGTGCTGATAAGACTGTGTGGCCAACAAAAGTTAATCGAACACAATATAACTCGAGTGCGGATAATTTTTGACTCACACTCGTATTCAGAGTATTTTGCTGTAATAGTTATAAAAAATTGCCCATGAATCCAGACTTGTATGGCACCTGTACATCATTAGGAAGTACAATATTTTTAAGTCATTAGGCAAAAATTAGGAAGGAATAACATTCCTTCCTAATTTTTTTTGCTCGTTTTGGAATCAGAGCCTCCCTATCCTGAAACATTACAAGTTCTAAGCCAATGATTGATATTAGCATTTTAAATGATTCTATATAAAAAAGTAAAATAATCCGGCATTCAGACTTTTTTCATTTCCCACAAAACCATTTGCACTAAAAAAAACTGGAGGTTTTAATATGGAAATTTTTGCAAATATCTATTTGAATGAGTCTGAGTTTATGTCTGTGCCAAAAAAAAACAAAAAAAAAACGTACTAAAAACAAAACCAATTTGAAAAAAAAAAAAAAGCAGTGGACGTGATACAGCTTTCCATCAAAAAAAGAAAGAAAGAATTTACATGATAATGAGCTTTGGATAATTAAAGCGAGGTGGTGTGTATGAATCAGAAGGCTTATTAAAATAATAAAAAACTGAGCGGCAGGTTTTGGCGAAAGACCGAGCGGCGTTTTGCATAAGGAGCTAAAGTGTTGAATTTGTGAATGTGTATGTGTGTGTGTTTGTGTGTGCGCACTTTGTATTCAACTTCTTGTTCTTATGCCCCTACAAAAGAATTCTATTCAGATTATTATTATTATTATTATTATTATTATTATTATTATTATTTATTGATTATTTAACATTAAATCACTGTCTTCTATGATTGACTAAAGAACATTTAAAAAAGGAAAGAATGAAATGACATTTTTAATCCATCAAAATCATTTCAATGTTATAAGGGATGTTCAAGTCAAAGTGGGACTTATGATGACCTTTCTGGTGAATGAAGGCATAAAATCGATTGACATTTACAAAGCACATTACAGTGATGAGTCTCTTGATGAGCGGCAGTAAAACACTTGAACAGTGTAAACATTTTAAAGAATGCCATATGTCCGTGAATGATGATCCTGGAAGAGGTGGTTACATTCGTTCCTTTGCATATTCAGCGAATGGAACGTCTGATCCTAGAAAATCGATGGATAAATTGTCGCCAACTTGTGGAAGAGACGCTTTTGTCTGTTGGAACTGTACACATAATCATTGAACGACATGATATGCACATTACAGGAACCCGGCTAGGAGTTATTGCCACATCTCCAGTACAGTCCTGACCTCGCTCCGATACATTTCCACATGTTAAAGGAGTTCCTGGGAAGCCAGATCCAGCATTTCAGACATAAAACAGGCAGTCTGACAATGCTTCCAGCACACTAAGACACTTTCTACCTTGATACCTTCTACTAAATAGAGAAATAAGGGGAGTTTTTAATTCTTATAACTGTGGTGTTATTCTGTGCAATTAAAAAGTCCCAGTTTGACTTGAACAC
This sequence comes from Clarias fuscus, assembly GCA_030347435.1. Taxonomy (NCBI): domain Eukaryota; kingdom Metazoa; phylum Chordata; class Actinopteri; order Siluriformes; family Clariidae; genus Clarias; species Clarias fuscus. The sequence goes on along the minus strand of CM059208.1, from coordinate 34,174,450 downwards.
CCATTGTAGTCAAAAAAAATATCCTTGAGCATAATGAATAATCAATTTGCTTTGTACAGATGTACGCAAATGTGAAGAGACATAACAGCTGTTTAATCAGGTATGTCATGTGAGGTCATGTGGGGCTGAGTGTGTGAATGTGTGTGTGTGTGTGTACTGTACATGTGTATATGTGTGTGTGTGAGAGAGAGAGAGAGAGAGAGAGAGAGAGAGTCTGGCCCAGTGCCAGGGCATTCGAGGTAAAGCACCTCTTTTGCTGAGAGGTAATTGCAGCCCGGTAGCTTCTGATTGCCAGGATGTTGTCTCTGGGAACGCGTCCCAGTATTCTCAGCTCTCCAGGCCCTGATTACACATCAACTTATTGATTTGATGAGGCCAAGACATTTGCTAATAATCGCTCTCATAGCGTCGCTTAATCTTTGTTTGTGATTAAAGCAGCAATCTGAGAAGCCTTTTTTTAAGGCACTCATCTCATGCTACAATTCAGGTCAGAGTTATACAGTCAGAGTTATTAGTAGGATGTCAGCCATTTTGTGAAACAACCAAAGCAGGAGCACACACACAACAAGACATGAATGAAATATGTTTAAGTGTTGTTTAATGTGCGGCCTCCGGGGTTTATTCATAACACACTGGAATAATACATCTGTTTTTGTTTAGGAAAAATGTAAATATAGCCAGTTTAGCCTCTGCCTTTTTAAATCTGAGGTAATAATTTAATTATCTAGAAATATTTTGCCAGTTAATCCATTAATTAGCTACCAACATTATCTGAAATAACTTTTGTCCCTGTGGAAGACTTTATTTGAGTGAATTTATGCTTTACATGAAGCCTAGCCTAAACCTTTGTTATTATCCATACTAATCACTAGCCACATATAAACACTTTCCGAGTTGCTAAGCAGATAATTAGCATTAAATGGATTGATCATAGCAAACCACAGAGGCTCAGATTTTTAGGCAATTTTCTATCAAACCACATCCAATTTTGTGACTTCTGGATCTATTTTATTGGAAATTAATGACGTTTAGCTATTTTGTGCTACAATTATGTCCAGTTAGATTATTATTATAAAATGTCAGCCATTTTGTGAAGCGTGCAACACAAAAATGTACTCTAACAAGACGTGATTAAAGTATTGCGGATTTAAAGTATCTGTGCATTTACCCATAATACACTGCAAACAAACGTTTTTTTTTCTAGGGAAAGAAATTTAAATGTAGCTACATCATGTAAAACACTAATTTAGCATCATCTACCTTTTTAATTTAGAGGTGCTAATTAACTAGAACTATCTTGCTGGTTAATGCATTAATGAGCTGGCTACATTATCTGAAATAACCTTTGTCTCTGTTCAGGTCTTTATCTGAGTGAAAGGATGCTTTATGTGAAACCTAGTTTTGTTATTATCTATGCTAATCACTAGCCACAAATAAACAGTGTGCTAGTTGCTAAGCAGATAATTAGAGGTAAACCATCATAGCTAACCAAAGTGACTCAATTCTGGACAATATTTTGGCTAATGTCTCAAACCACATTCTCTTTCATAATTTCTCTATGTCATATGCTTGGCCATTCACTTATGTGAGAAATCTTTTACTTCAATTTATCTCCAGCAAAATTTTTATACAGCACACATTCTACATATTGTTAAATATATTTAAATTCCTGCCTAGGTAATTTAATAATAAGCTAGCAACCTCATCTGAAGCAATTGTCTCATTATCTTGACATTACATAACTAGATTTATAATATTTTCAACTTTACAAATGCTTTTGTTTTTCTTTTGTTTTTGTTTCTTGCTAAAATTCAGTACAAGTGCATTGGTGTTAATAGTAAAGAGTCAGCCATTTTAATAGCAACAAGCATTCAATAGAGGAATGCAAAAAAAATTACCTTAGATTTATTTATTTATTTATTATTATTATTATTATTATTATTATTATTATTATTATTATTAACCAGGTTATAGTTAACCATATTTACTAATAACACAATTTTTGTCTGTGACTAAATTTACATTCAAGGTAAAACTGTATGTATGTTAATGATGCTAATCGCATGGTTTTCGCATGCTAATCACATGAATTTATTATTATTATTATTATTATTATTATTATTATTAATATTAACCACATTATAGTTAACCATATTTACTAATAACAAAATTTGTGTCTGTGACTAAATTTACATTCAAGGTAAAACTGTATGTATGATAATGATGCTAATCGCATGGCTATTTTATGTTTGCTAAGTCTTGTTTTCTTGCTAGTCATGTAAGCAACTTTTGTTATCTGAAACAGAAATATTTCTGCCTGTTATGATTTTATGTGAAGTGTATGTAATTTTATGTTATTATTCATGATAATCATTAATCAGCTAACATTCTATGCTAGCTACAAAATAGTGCTAACAGGTAGATTATATCTTACTATGTTTCAAGATTTCCCGATGTTGGTTGTTAAAAAGACACAACTCCATTAGGAAATGTAGAACACACTTTTTAGATTCAGCACACTAGCTTCTCACCCAGAATGGCATGCCATGGAGCATATCTGCAGTCTCTCCAACAGTTGAAAGGAATCACTCCAACTAAAAGCTGATATACACACACGCCACACATACACACACAAAAGAATTACTGCCCTTACTAAAAGCCCATTACCTCGTATAATCAGACGAAATGATTTTTCTTAAATATGATCATAAATCATCGGGCGGATCAATAGGCCACGGACCACCTGCTAGCCACTGATAACGTATCAATCAATATTTAGTATTTAGATTGGGACTGATGCTCAGTGAAGGGGGACAGAAGGGTCACTTTAGCCAGGAAGAAATATTAGCACTGATAAAAGAGGACGGGAGAAATAAATAAGGGGATAAAAAGGAGCGTTAGCATGCTAAAGCCGCTCCTCATATCTGTCAGAGATCAGTCTGCGGTTCGGGCTGTGATTAAATGTCTGCAAGAGTCCTTGTTCACACACACATGCACAAAGCAATACCTTTTACTTCTTAGTCTTAAAATTAAACTTTATGTATTATAATAATAATAATAATAATAATAATAATAATAATCATAAAATTATTGATGTCTAACTGTGACTTGTGATGAAATGTAAAATTGATTAATATTTACAGAAGACTTTAAGCACAGTATGGTGAAGAAAATTTTGTAAAACACTTGAATGGTTCAAACATTTTAGAAAGACCATAAGTCACATGATCCTTATGGTTAGTGATGAGACTTAGTCTCAGTAAAACATTTGAATGGTGCAAAATTTTACAAAGGGTTGTTTGTCCGTGAATTCTGCCCGAGGCGGCTCAGAGCCCATAGCAGTTGCCATCGAGTAGTACACCTGATTCTTGAAAATTACCAGATAATTTGCAGCAAACTTTTGTTTGAAAACACATCTGTCTGTGGGAACTGTACACACAATCATTCAACAACAACGTTTTGCCATTACAGGGACTCAGCTGGAAGTTACTGCCACATCCCTCGTACAGGCCTGACCTCACTCCAAGCCATTTCCACATGTTTGTGAGACTAAAGGACTTCCTGGGAGGCCAGCATTTCAGATCTGAGTCAGGCAGTACGATCATGTCTCTGGTTTACTGAGAAAATGTTTTTACCTTGATGGTATCCAAGCACTAGTGAAGCATTGGGATAAGTGCCTCAGTGTAGCAGGGGATCATATAGAGAAATAAAGTGAGTTTTTACCCTCATAACTGTGCTGTTATTCTCCACAATCAAAAGTCCCAGTTTGACTTGAATGCCCTCAGAGTTTTGCATTCACTGCCATATACAGTACATGTCCTCCAATCCTGCAGTTCCAACTAATTAAAGGATAGTTTTCCCTCATTTGGTGTTCCGACACAACATCTACCATGTCAATCTTTTTCATAATCTTTAATAATTTAAAATATTTTATATATTATAATATAAAATAATTTTTAAATATGTATATTCTAAATACAAAATATTGTAGAATATACAGTGGTATTGTCTTCAGTAGAAAGTTGTACGTACACAATAGTTAATGTATTTATACAATCAATACATTTATGTGAAATAAAAAATTTAATATAAAAATGATTGATTGGAAATACTTGTAAATTAAATTTGATCTCACTGATTACTCTCAGCTCATAAAAAGCTCTTGACATCATATGTGTAATATAAATAAGATTCATTTCATCTTAAGCATGATTTTTTTTTATTTAGTCTGTACCATTTCCCAAAAAAAAAAAAAAAAATTACATTTGGAGCAGGAGACCATAAACAGGTTATAATTTTGTAAGGTTTGATTGGAAAGTTAAACCACTTCCCAATCACATGCACACACATGCACGCACACACACACACACACACACACACACACACACACACACACACACACACACACACACACACACACACACACACACTGTCTGGATCTGTCACAAGTGTCATATGTAATTATGGTCTGTTTTCCTCATGAACAGATTAAGGCAGATGGATATAGACATGTATTAAGGTGTGTATAGTACGCTGATGTACGGTGGCCCTGGAAGTCCTCACCGGAGCGGCTCCCTCATCAGATTTCTGACCCCTAATCACTTTAATCACATTACAGCATTAACCCAAGAGGAAATGCCATGAAGAGTTTACCTCAGAGCAAAACTGTGTCAATCAAAACATAATTCCATCCAGTTGTAAAAACACATGTTGTAAAAACACATTTACATAAAAATCAGACAAAATGTATTTTTCCCCTCAGAGGTGATTTTAATTTTAAGACAAATTCTCTCTAAAACATGAAGTCAGATGTAATGAGCATGTAGGAAGAAGAAGGAAGCACGATTAACTCGGGTAATATTGTGTAAAATTAATTTCAAATATTAGGTTAGGATGAATGAATGTTCTTTTCGGTTTATTATTGTAATTGTATTCGCAACTGAAATGTGCGTTTTAAACATTGTGAAGCTCAACGGACTGATTTTGTTGCACATTTCAGTAATTGGTTTCTTAAGTTATCATGTGAGATTCATGTAAAAATGTTTATAATTACAATAATTTATATTGTACACCTTTAAATATCACAAAGGTGTATAAACATGCAAAATAGAAAGCTAGGTAGGAGTGTGAAAGAAAAAAAACAAGAAAAAAACAAGAAAGAAAAAGGAGGTGGAGTTGTGGATGATGATGATGATGATGATGATGATGATGATGATGATGAGAATTAATGTGACAGAGGATAAAAAATAAAATGAAAGCAAAAAGATTCAGAGAATTCATTTTCTATGCCGCTTATCCTGTACAGATTTGCGGGGGCCTGGAGCCTAGCCCAGGAGAGTTATAGCACGAGGAGGGGGAACACCCTGGACAAGGTGCCAATATATCACAGGGCACACACACAACAGGCAATTTGGGAACGCCAATTAACTTAATCTGCATGTCTTTGGACTGTGGAAGGAAACCAGAGGACTCAGAGGAAACCCACCAAGCACGGGGAGAACATGCAAACTCCACATACACAGATTCCTATGTGCGACTCGAACCCTCGACCCTTGAGGTGCAAGGTGACAGTGCTAACCGCTACACCACTGTGACGCCAGGATGGAGAATGTAAAAAAAAAAAAAAAGAAAGAAAAATGAAGAGGAGAAAAACAAAACACGAACAAGAAAAAGAACAAGAACAAGTTCAAAGAACAAGAACAAGTTAAAGAAATGGGACAATAAAAATGAGGAAAAAGAATGATTTGAGAAAGACATGTTTAGGTAGAGGCTGATGGTGAAAAAGATGAAAAGCAGGAAAAAGAAAAGGAAGCAATGGCTCCAGATGTGCGAGAGGGAGCTTTCGTGATCGTATTGCGGTGTATTGACCAGCAGTTTGAGTTATTATAGATCGCATATTTAGTGTCATCCCTGGCCATTTACAGGATCAATCGAAAGCATTTACACAGCAAAATATTGCTCTCTCTCTCTCTCTCTCTCTCTCTCTCTCTCTCTCTCTCTCTCTCTCCCTCTCTCTCTGTCTGTGGGTCTTCCTCATATCTTTTTTCCTTTGCGGTGAATGGAGGTATGGGACTGAAATGTCAATGCTGAGTGTTGAGATCTGGGAGGCTTCTGTTTCTCTCTCTCTCTGTCTCTCTCTCTCTCTCTCTCTGTCTTTCTGCTGTGTTAAGCATCGTTCAGGGTTTGCGCTGTCTCTAATCCTCTCAAGGCTGTCTGACCTCACAGAGGTCACCTGGCTATTAGGTCATGACTGACATGTACTGTAGCACAGGCCCCTCCTCGACCCCTGAGACTCCTCCCTCCTCTTCCTCGAATCCACCTGAGGGACCATCAGACATCAGACCTGCATCCAAACCCCAGCTGGTGCAACTTTCACAAAATTCACTTTCTGATGAAAAAAGTGACTTACAAACTGTTTATTGCTGCCGTAACAGGAAACAACATTATCATCAACATTAGTCACGGCATATTTGAGATATATGTAGCTTGATTATTTTATCAGGATTATCAGGGTGTCAGCAAAATGTGCACCGTAGTATGCGCACACATTTTTTTTCTTTTCTATCACAACCATGTCTCATCATTTCCCAGTATATAAGAGTACATTTTACATACCAAATTATTGTTATCTTACAAGGGGCATTCAAGTTAAACCTGGACTTGATCTGGACTTATTGCACAGAATATCAGAACACAGTTATGAAAGGGAGTAAAATCTCCCTTTATTTCTCTATATAATCCGCTGCTACACTAATGCACTTTTCCCAGTATTTCACTAGTGCTTGGACACCATCAAGGTAGAAAGATTTCTCGGTACGTCGGAGCCATGATTGGACTGCCTGCTTCACATCTGAAACTCTGGCCTCCCAGGGATTCCCTTAATTACCCAAACATGTGGAAATGGCTTGGAGAGAGGTAGGGAGTTACAGGCGATGTGGATCCTGAGTTCCTGTAATGTGCAAGTGGTGTTGGTGAATGATTGTGTGTACAGTTCCCACCGACAGTTGTGTCTCTTCCTCAAGTTTGCATCAAATTATAATGGCTGTTTATTTCCACCTGCAATGTAATTATTGCCTTGTAATTGTATGGAATGTATACAAAATTAGCAAATTTTGCATTTCCGAACTGCTGAAATGCTGGAAATTCAGAAAATAGTCATCTCATTCACTCGTTCTCGATACCACATATATGCGCATGATCACATGAGGCCATTGTAGGGTGCAAGCACACACACTCACCTAATACAGTAGGTGTAGTAAAATTTGAAACACCAACCAGCCGGCACTGCATGTCTTTTGACTTTGGGAGGCAAATGGAGTGCAAATTTCATGCATTTCATTCATACATTTCTACACGCATTCACACGCATCACTCTAAGTGATCAGGTGATATTTCAGAACCCACAAAAGAATTTAGAGTCACTTAAAGACATTAATCCTGATGTCTTGTTCATGGTGGAAATATAAGCGCGTAATCTCATCTCAGCCAGGAAGTAATCTCATTTCACAATCCCTCGACTAATCCCTGCTAAGTGATATGAGGGGTGAATGTCTGGCATCCCTAGGTATGGTGGTGCAGTGAGTCACCTGTCTACTGCATTACTTTAATTAATTGAGCATTTTAATTAGAATGACAAAATCTGCAGTTTGAGTTGTATCAGTTTAAGGTGCTGAAGTTGTTAGAATATGAGAACATGTTTTTAAAAGCTTAAAATGTATTCAAGTAAATCAGCCTTTTGTTTGCATCTACTGTAAGAATTTAAATAAGTAACAGAACTGGTTACGACCTGGGTTTTATTCCATTTATACAACAACTATTTAGCAACTCTGACCATTTAACTTCCTGAGACCCGGACTCTACATTTGTGTGGAGTACAATGCTTTTTTTTTTCAAAATGTTTTGACTCTCATTTTTTCATATTAAGCGAAATTCACCAATGTAGATTAAGTAAAAGAAATTAGATCAATTTAAAACACAATTAAAAATTCCTTGTTTATGTAGCAGCGACCTCATTTCCCCTCTCGTCTGTTCCAACCCCTCAGCGTTCCACATCACCAGCACACTAATCACCAGCCTGATCATCTGTCATCATCTGCACCTTCATCTGTCATCATCTCACTGGTTCATGCCTTACGTTAAAAGTGTTTTTATGATTTATAGGTCACTGTGTGGTTAAAAAAAAAAAAAAAAAAAACATTCTTATGAAACTGCTCAGGTACGGGGATTGGACTGAAAATGAGAAATATTCCTCAAGACTATATTGAAATACAAGGAAGTGTGTCTCTTTGAAGCAAATTATGAAGAAATGAGTTGTAGCTCAAGACCTTTGCACAGTACAGAAGGCGAAAGAATAATACCTCATATGAGAATAATTCAAGAATATATAGATAGTGTAAAAAAGATGGAAGTCACTCTGGATAAGAGCATCTGCCAAATGTCTAAATGTAAATGTATGTTGTAAAAGCTTGAATCAGTCGTTCCCTCACTAGACTTTTTTTCTTTTGCGGGTAAAGCTGTTCACTTTACCAAAGCACTGCCAATGGAGACCCCTTCCAGAAATGCTAAATAAACAGATTTCACATACAAATGCCATCATTTACTAATGAACTGATAATACATAAGTGCATTCATACAAATAAGCAAGATTTTTGTATCAAAATGTTCCAAAAGTATAAAACGATGTGTTTGTCATTAAAAAAAACACTATTAAACAAGTTACATAATGATAATAATAATGCATATGCGTCTTTGCATTATCCATAATTTATGTTTATCATTGCACTATGTATATTCCACCCATATTTATTCTATATATACTCTATCATTCAGATCAAACAATTTTGCACGGTTGCATTGTATATATACATTATTTTATAACATACTGCACCTTCTGTTTGTTATAACACATTGTTATTTATTGTAAACACGCCACTTATGTGTTAAGATGTTTATGATGCTAAAGGCATTTTATGTACTTTGCACAGTTAAAGTTAAGTCGAATCAAATCAAATCTAAAATAATAATAATAATAATAATAATAATAATATATAGAGAGATCTGCATGTAGTAAATATATAAATCAAATGCACATGTGCTCTTCTAATCTCTGGCAGGAACAAAGAAGTTATAAAATAAAAGCATAGGGTTAGAAGGAGAGCAGGCAATTGAGGTGTAGAGAAGAGAAGATTGAAACAGAGGGAGAGAAGGAGAGAGGGAGGATGACGGGCAGTTGTGGAGACAGCCTTGTTAGTTTATGTAGGCTGTGGGCCGAATCGACTGGAAAATTTTGATCACTTTAATTTACTATATCCAGCGCGGCCGCTCTCGCTGTCCGCCGCTTTTATCAAGCCCCGGGAGCCTGTATTGATTTTTTTATTTTCTACCCGGGATAAGAAGACAGAGAGTTCGGGTGGAGAACTTTCCTCCAGATTGGTGCTATTCTCCAGCTTATTGCATCCTGTCGCGTGTGGTTTCACATGATGTCCAGTACGGCAGGTCTGCTCCGGCCAGTAAACAAGGTGACTAACAATGGAGGAGGGTGTGTGTGAGGGGGGGCTCTATATGGTTAAGCCCTTCAGCCAAACCAGAGGTGAAATGTTCTCCATATATATATATATATATATATATATATATATATATATATATATATATATATATATATATATATATATATATATATATATCAGCATATCATATGACAGTGGCAAATGCATATATTAATGCAGATTCAGCTGAAAATTTTCAGTTGATATTCAAGTTAAAGCCCAGAGTGTGATCTCACTGACATGTGGGCTGGTTTATTCATTTCAAGAAATCTCCTGAAATTTTCATTTACCATAATACCTCTCCTGTTCCATAAATATTTTTATAATTTATAATATTATATATATTATATATAATATTATAATATTTGCATACACGTCGATTTTTTTTATCAGATAAATACAAACACATTTGCTAAATACAATTTTGTGCCCTTTTATGTAGTGTCTGTAACTTTTTTTTATTTATTTAAATCTTTTAATGATCTTAATTGTCATTCAGATGAAACTTGGCCTAATTTTGATTTTGCCTGAAAAGACATGAAAAGTGTATTATTCTACAATGCTAAAGATATTATTTGACATGGTTACGGACACTACAGATTTTTTTGCTTTTTAAGCTTTTACCAAAACCCAAGTTAAGCAACTATTTTTACAGGTCATATGGAAGCTTTTAGGGAAGCATGATCGGTCACTTCCAGAAGTAGCTGCTTTGGCACACACATTTTCTGTATTATATGTATAACTTAAAAAAGAATAAAAACCAGCACCAATACTTTGTTTTGGCCAATTGCTAATAATAATCTGACCTTTTTTAGTCAAACGTCATACTCTTATTAACCTTCCATGCATTCATTATATACCTTTATATGCCTGACCCAATGTACTGTACTCCACTTACAAACCTATATCCATAAGGCTCATTTCTATTCTTTATATGCAAAATACAAAATATTATACTAAGAGATTTCAGAGTGAAAAAAACATCTCACACACATGTCAGAGAAAGAGAAAAAAAAAAAAAGAAATAAAGCCATCCCGTGTCAAAACAGCAGAGAGAAGTGGAGTCGCATCACAGTGTTTGAGGGAGAAAATGAGAGAGTGAGTGAGAGCTCTTGGCTGCATGTGAGTGAGGGGTTAGTGACAGTCTGATAAAAGATGTCTCCAAAACACTAATTAAAACTGAATACCCCCGCAAAAGCGCCGCAACGTGCAATCTCCAGGTAATTCGTTTAGAGCCGCTGCCGCAGCGCGGGCCTTTATTTTTAATCGCTCGTGCTTTAGTGCTTTGGAGTGCTCATCGACTCTATTATGTTTTCCGTGCCTTTTTTTTTTCCATCCAAACGCTATCTTTTGCACAACCCCCCAAACAAGAATTTGTCTAAAAAGAATTGTAAGGCGTTTTTTGTTGTTGTTGTTGTTGTTGTTGTTGTTGCCTCTTTATGTACCCTTATGCTTCTGACATAAGTATCTAGTTGGTGCACTGCTAAAGAAAAATGTATAAACTATCAGCAGTGTTGACATGGCGACTGAGTGGTTAGCAGTGTTGTCTTGGACCTCCCAAGGCTGAGGGTTCAAATCTCGCCTCCATGTGTGCATGTTCATGTTCTCCCCGAGCCTGATGGCTTTCCTCCAGGTACTCCAGTTTCCTCTCAGTGTTTCCTCTGCAGTGCAGTCTGGGTGGTGTTTCCAAATTCAAAACTGTTTGGAGTGTGTGCGATAGACTGCTACCCCGTCCAAGAAATCTCCAGGGATAGGCTTAAATCCCTGTGACCCTACAACAGGATAAGCGACATACTTATTGGGTGTATGCTATGTCTGATAATAAGGAAATCATAAAACGTACAGTTTGGGCCAGAAGTATTCAGACAAAAATAAAATTCAATGTTTTAATGACATTCTCAATTTTTTTTAAATAATGGCAGTCAAGATAAGAATAATTTCTGATTTTTTTTATATGATGAAATTGCTATATAACAATAATTATTTAGTATGAAGTCCTTTATTATTAAAAACGTGCTTAATCCAGCTGTTTTGACTACTACTGCCTTCTTCGTCATTGTTCATCAATTTTCTAATCGGTTTAGCTTTGGAGGTGACTCAGGCCCTGTCTCTGAAAGCTGAATATTATTATCTAATTCACTATTATCTCACTATTTTATTTCAGTAGATTAGGCTAGAACTAATTGGTGAAATCTTCAGTTTTGTGCACAGGCAGAACTATAATGTTGTCTTAATACTTTTGGCCACCACTGTATAGTTATTTACCACAGTAAAAGTTTCATTGTTAATATGATGTAGTTTTCATTAAGGAAGGAGTCTCCAGTGTCAGGGTTGTGTAATAATGTTTTGTACGTTTTCCACCACTGGAAAGTCATTCCACGGTTTAAGATTTTTATTTTGTAATGTTTTCTTGTGTTATTTGTATGTCTTGTTAACTAGAAAAGAGAGAAAACAGATAGCCTGTACTGTAGCTGGCATGCCATAACATAAGCCATAACAGGAACTAACCTGTTTCATGTTCCACAAGATTAAGTGTGTCAGATTTAATAATGTGGTTTTGAAAACAGGAGATGAAATTTGGTGTGGAAATGGAGAAATGAGATTTTCAGGGGTGCAACACTGAGATTGTGACTTTTAGTGGTAAAAAATCCCCAGGAAATAAAAAGAGTCATAAGCCTACTATTTTTTTATAGTAAATATATTTGAGTAGATTATAATATCTGTTAGTATTATTATTATCATTAATGTTAATTAATAATAATTGTTGTTATTATTATTAATAGTAAGAGTAATAGTAGCAGTAATAGTGATACTCTTTATTAATAATATAATATGAATTCAATAAAAACATGAGGAAATGGAGAATGTTTATAATAGAGAAATGCCACTCTCTATTATAGGGGTCTATATCCTGTATGTAGGACCTTAAAGAGGAATTAGAAGAAGATTGAGGGTTTATTTCATTAATCCTCATGGGAGTTTCTACGTACAGTAGATCCCTAGAACTGAGGTGTTTGCTATTCATAAGATGACATACATTATGTAGAAACTCTTTGGGAAGCTAAAAACCCATAAGTTTTTCAGAAGAACAAGTAAGGGTGTTTACATTACATTAAAGCATACATTACATTTGCTACCAAAAAAAAAAAAAAAAAGGTTGAATCTACAACCTGAAAGAGTTCTTTGGTTCATCAGTTCAAAATTTTAGGATTACTTACCATTTTTAAAATATTTCAAGTAGAATGACTTTAAAAACTTTTAAGTATCCTAAAATTCTTGAAGAGAAATTATAGAGTTGTATGTTTATTTACATCGAATGTTTATGACTTTATTTAGAGGAATGAACAGAAACACACTTCAGACTTTTAAAGGAGCTATTTATCAGCCTTTATACTGGGAATGCTGAACCTGAGTAATGCAACAGACACACACACACACACACACACACACTGATTACCAGATGCAGGTCACACTCTCAGCAGGCAACAAGTATGCCAGAATGTGTGTGTGTGTGTGTGTGTGTGTATGTGTGTGTGTGTGTGTGTGTGTGTGTGTGTGTGTGTGTGTGTGTGTGTGTGTGTGTGGCAGAATGTCCCGACTTAACCCCTGCATCTCCATCTGTAGCAGCTTAGCCGACCAGCAACACACTAAACACATATGGCAGCAGGAACGGTGGCACACTTGTATGTGTGTGTTTGCGTGTGTGTGTGTGTTTGTGTGTGTGTGTGTGTGTGTGTGTGCGTGCATGTGCGTCTGTGTATGTGCATGCGTGCGTGTGTGCAAAGTTCCTCATTCCTGAGCAGAGAAATGCATATGCTCAATTTAAAGGGCTAAGCAGGAACAGGCAGAGCTAGGAATTTTGGGTAATTGCTAACAACTATGTGCTAACATACTGACGCATGGAAACTCATTCAGTGGTAATAACATGACAATATAATGAAATATGATATTTTCATTTAGTTTTTTAGATTTAGTTTTTTTCTTAAATTGATGAATTAGTAAAAATAAAGAAAATAGCTTGAATAAAGTTCAGGTCTTGAAAAAAGGAATTCAGGTAAGATAATGATAATAAATTAGAAGAAAAAAGATACATCAAGAATGAATGAGGTTAAAAATGATGAACTGCTTTCTTGAAATGATGAGGTAAATCATCAAAAATAATTAACTTTAATCTTGAAATGAATTACTGAGTTAAAATAATGAAATAATACACTTCCTGACTAATGAAAAAAGTTCTCTCTGATTTTTCTTTGGATCACTTTAGCGACATTGTTTTAGCTATTGGCTAAGATCTTGTATCAATGATGAATGAATTGAATCCTGTGTAAAGTCTTCTCCTGCACACCCTAAAGACTTTTTTTATTGCGTTTTTTATTTTTATTTTATTCAATATTCAAGATTCAAAGAACTTTATTAATCCCAGAGGGAAATTGCTTATAGCTACTGTACCTGTGATGGCCAGTTCATGTGAGAGAATGCTCCCAAAGCCACACTTTCACAGTTTGAGAAGATACTCTGGTCATTCAGTACATTCAGGTCATCAGCTGCTTCATTTTATTGCCACATAACGTTGCTGAACCTGAGCAACTGAAGCAACATCAGATCATAACTCAGAGGCTTGGACAGTGGACACTATGCGTGATGGGTGCATCGCTTCATGCTCTGTCCTTCTTACCCTGACACGCCCATCACGCTGGAATAGGCTCAGACTTAATCATTAAATGACCCTTTTCCATCCCTCCAAAGTCCCATCTTTATGTTGCCTGAGGCCTTTTGTTCTGATGAGTCTCACTAACCAGTGGTTTTCTTTTGGACACACAGCTGTTTAGACACTGTGATATGGAAATGCTCTCACTTTCACTATTAAACACAGTTTTGATTTCTACTGTTGATTATTTATGATGCAACTGTGAAGTTCAGCACATTCCTTCCAGCTTGTAATAATGTGTTGGACAGTTCTTAACCAAATTCCAGTAAGTTCTCCTTAGCAGTTTTTCTTAGCTGATGCAGGCCAATAATTTGACCCGTCTAAAACTTTCTTGGTCAGGCAGTGTATAATTATGAGTTGAGCAGTCACAATAAGTAAATAATATCTTGTGATAAGATACTACTGTATAACCATGAGTTAAAACTGTATGTAGAAAGAAGTTAGGTTAAATAATTATATACTTCAGTGATTTTTTTTTATTGGTTAACATTTGGTCAGATAACACTGTCTGTTTTCTAAATTTGTACACAGTTTAATTTTCAGTGTTTAGAAGTTCATTCATTCATCTTATATGCCACTTATTCTGATGCAGGGTCACATGGGCCTTGAGCCTATCCCAGGAAACTTTTTTTTCCCCCGATTTTTTCTCCCTAATTTAGTCGTGTCCAATTCCTCCCCGTCACTAGGAGGCTCCCACATTAAGGCTACTACTACCACTCAGCCGGGAGGGCCAAAGACTATCACGTGTTTCCTCCGAACCACGTGACGCCAGCCGACCGCATCTTTTCGAACTGCTCGCTCACGCACCGTTGGGGGCGGAGTAACACACTCGGAGGACAGCGCTATCCGCTCCTTCCGTTTGCGTGAGCTCACAGATGCCCCTGATTGGCTGTAGACCCGTGATTAATGCGAGAGCACTAAGTACCTCTCATCCCTTCCCTCTGAGAGAGCTCGGCCAATCAGCTCTCTCTAGACCACCGGCTGCGAGAGGTTACAGCATCACCCGGGAATCAAACTAGCGATCTCCGGATGATAGGGCGAGCGCTTTACCACTGCGCCACTCGGAGGCCCCTAACCCAGGAGATTTTGAGCACGAGGCAGGGTACAACCTGGACCAATCCATTACAGGACACACACACACACACACACACACACACACACACATACACACACACACACACACACACACACTATGGGCCATTTGGGGATGTAAATTAGTCTAATCTGCATATCTTTGGACTGTAAGAGGAAGTTAGAGTACCTGGAGGAAACCCACCAAGTACAGGGGGAGAACATGCACACAGACCCGAGGCGGGAAACAAACTCTCACCCCTGGAGGTACGAGGCCTCAGTGATGACCACTACGCCACCGTGCCACCCTGGTTCGAAACTGTTGGTTACTTTGTTGTGTGAGCAGCTCACAAACATGTTACTATTTCTGTAGTACATAGATACTTGTATTGTGAGCACTCTATATGAACAAATTTCATTAAGATGAATAATCATTCATGTGATACTATACGATTGGAAAGTTAAACATGTCATGCTTTTGCTTTATCACAAGAAAGAAAGCGAAGCTGGTAAAATGACAATTGTTTCCAGCTCTTATAGCATAAGTAATGACTGGCGCTCACTCACTCTCACTCATCATCTATACTGCTTATCCTATATACAGGGTCGTGGAGCCTATCCCAGGAGACATAGGGCACGAGGTGGGGTACACCCTGGGCGGGGTGCCAATCCATCGCAGGGTACACACACACACACACACACACACACACACACGCATACAGGACACAGGCTCACACGCTCATTCACACACTACGGGCAATAACATTCTAATAAATAATCATTGGCAAAGTGATGTGTTCTAAGAAGAATCAAATATTTTATGATGTGCTGTGGTAGAAAAAATTAAGCTCAGGATTGTCATGTCTTAATCCTTATTATAGAGTTCAACCTTAATGTGCTTGGTCAGAGTGAAAGTAGACAGAAGACAGAAGTTTTAGACCGGATGCTTCCCAATGAGGAACATGTGTAATCATATCTCAGGTGTTTATTTTTGTTGCATTTTTTTAATAACTCAACACTCAGACATACTCACGCACTTTAATTGGCTTTATTGCTTGAAAACAAAGCGATAACTTCCTGGGCCATAGCTGCAGTATCACTCACTGTTAGTCATAAAGACTTAACGGTTCAAATCCCATAATTTGCCCTTGTTTGGGAGGAAACGTGCATCTGAGTCAGATTTGCACATTTTAAAGTGCAAATCATTTCAGACATTAAAGATAAGCTTAACTGCGTACAGTAAGTCTCGGTTCAGCTCGAATTCGGGGCTTTTCCATGCCACTTTGGTGCGTTCCTTTTCCTGGAGATTACCACTAATTCGCTGTTTACTCCCAATCTTCCAAACATGTGATTATGATATAAATAGTCACAGTGGTTCCCACAATGCAACTTTTCCTGTTATGATTATGACTGCTTGTGGTCTTGGGCCAATTTATTACCTGCTTCAGTGAAGCGTTGGCTTACTAATACCCCAAGCGCCGGGCCTCCCAGGAGTTTCAAACAAGCTCTCCTCCTCCGCGCCTGAAGCCCCATTAGTTATGATTATCATTTTGATGTGAAGGATTAAGTGGGACGTAAGTCTGTACGTCTACACTAGTGTGTGTGTGTGTGTGTGTGTGTGTGTGTGTGTGTGTGTGTGTGTGTTGGGGGGGAGGGGGGGGTGGGGGGGGGGGGGAGAGGAAACTTTAGAAAAGCATGATCAGCGGAACATATTCTTGTTTTAGGTGAAAGTTCCGGAGAAAAAAGACTCAGCAGTACATTAATATCACAGTATATCAGTTATAGTATAGCTTACAGTATATACAGTACAGACCAAAAGTTTGGACACACCTTCTCATTCAAAGAGGTTGAATTTGTATTATGGCAAGAAAAAAGCAGCTAAGTGAAAACGAGTGGCCATCATTACTTTAAGAAATGAAGGTCAGTCAGTCCGAAAAATTGGGAAAACTTTGAAAGTGTTCCCAAGTGCAGTCACAAAAACCATCAAGCGCTACAAAGAAACTGGCTCACATGCGGACCGCCCCAGGAAAGGAAGACCAAGAGCCACCTCTGCTGCGGAGGATAAGTTCATCCGAGTCACCAGCCTCAGAAATCGCAGGTTAACAGCAGCTCAGATCAGAGAGCAGGTCAATGCCACACCGAGTTCTAGCAGCAGACACATCTCTAGAACAACTGTTAAGAGGAGACTGTGTGAATCAGGCCTTCATGGTAGAATATCTGCTAGGAAACCACTGGTAAGGACAGGCAACAAGTAGAAGAGACTTGTTTGGGCTAAAGAACACAATAAAGAACAAAATAAAGAAAACTATTTGAATGAGAAGGTGAGTCCAAACTTTTGGTCTGTACTGTATAACGAGTAGAGATTTGAAAGATAAAATAGTATTTCACAGTTGCAGGAATATGTAGTGATGCTTGGCTGCTAAATGTTAAGCAGAGTTACTGTTATCTCCCTGAAGTTGATTATTTTCCAATAACAACACATCATGACTCTCTTACATCACAGTAATTTCTCAATGGCTACTGTATTTTATCTATTTAAAAAAGAAAAAGAAAAAAAAGTCTTGCTTTTTTTATTCATTTATATCTACATTGAAATCAAGTAGGTTCCTTTACCAGCCTCTCATTTTTTCCTGGAGAGGTATGAGAGGATGGCGGCATGGTGGTGTAGTGGTCAGCACTGTCGCCTTGCACCTCCAGGGTCTGGGTTTGATTTCTGGCCAGGTTCGATTCCCATCTCTGTGTGCATGGAGTTTGCATGTTCTCCCCGCGCTTGGTGTGTTTCCTCCGAGTACTCCGGTTTCCTCCCACAGTCCAAAGACATGTAGTTTAGGTTAATTGGCATTCCCAAATTGGCCGTAGTGTGTGTGTGTACAGTTTGTGTGTGTGCCCTGCGATGGATTGACACCCTGTCCAGGGTGTATCTCGCCTTGTGCCCTAAGTCTCCTGATATAGACTCCAGACCCCCCGCGACCCTGAATACAGGATAAAGCAGTATAGATGATGAGAGAGTGAGTGAGGTATGATAGGCATTCGAGTGAAACAAGACTTGTAATAAAGTTGTCATTTCAGACATGTAGCACAAAGTCCATTCATGGCTCCATCGTACTGAGAAAACTTTCTACCTTGATTATACCCAAGCACTAGTGAAACATTGGGATGAATGTATTATCTACAGACCTTATGGATCATAAAATGGTGGAAATAGAAATATTAAGCTTGTATGTCTTAAAGATGTCGGAATCATTACAGCTTTACCTCTGACTATGACATAAAGCTGACACTGGAGACTCCACCCATAAATTTTATATAAACATCTTCACAGAAAAAACCATCACCATTTCAATTAAAAATTTTCATTGTTTAAAGCATAAGTCACTACAAAATTGCTATACACTGGTTACTATGGAAACGCCGACATATTAGAATGATTAACCTCGTGACTAGGTTTACCGCCCTCAGCGATACTGTTGTAGAAAACCCTAGACCCTGTGACCAATCAGAAAGTAGAATTTGGATAGTCGTTGGTGTTCAAATTTATTTATAATTGAGCAAGCTATTTTTAGAGGATCAAAGTTTCTAAATAGGGATGTGACATCTGAAAAAGTGCAACTGCTTTGGTGAGAAATGAGAAAGACAAAACAACCTGAAGAAAAAAAAAACTAAACGCGAATGAGAAGTGTACGTTTTATAGCGAACAGATTACAAGACTACAAGCTTCTTCTTCTTTTTCTTGTGGAACTAAGACATTCTTTGTAGAAGTGCCCTGGAATCACTCGAGAGAGCGAGAGAGAACAAGAGAGAGAGAGAGTGCACAGTGTGTTTAAAGTGTAACGTGAGGGCAAACACACTTTACTGTCTGCTTTGAAGCACGTCTTGTCCGAGCCATCTGTCTGAATTGGATCACGCGAGCTGCACTGAATATTCTGTAGAGGAAGATCATGTGTTCCTGTAAAGCAGGGGTTCTCATTCTGTCCCAAACTACATGACAAAACTACAATCGGAGTCACTGCTTAGTGGACGATTTGAATAGCGCTCAGTCAACAGCGGAGTTTTGTCATCCGACTGACCTTTGAAGTCCACCAGGAAGAGAGGAGGAGGAGAAGGAGGAGGAGGTGGAGAGGGCCAGGAGAGAAAAGAAAACTCGGGCCAAGGTCAAGAAAGCTAATTTATTTCCTTCATCCGCTGGCGTCCCTGAGAGGCGGACCACACACTGCCCATACAAGTGGCTCTTTTAATGGGGGGGGTGGGGGGGGGGGTGCATGGCAGAGGGCTGGCGTCATCTACCACTTCTGCTGCTTTAGCTCATGCACAGCAACAAGGCAGACTGGTGTGTGTGTGTGTGTGTCTGTATGTGTATATGTGTGTGCTAAAAAACGTGCGTCAGAGCCAGACACCATCAGCCACATCTTTGCTAGCTCTCATTGTCACACTGGAGAGTTGTATTACATCATTACTGAATAATTGGCTGTACAAATGCAGCATCTGGGGCAAGAGTGGAAAAATCAGCTCGGGATACTCAGGAAAACTGTTTCCAAATTGTACTTTCCACTCAAGGAAAAAAATATATATATATTTTCTTGCATTAGTTGAGCCATTATGCTCTGTTCATGATGATGCATTCTCACTCAGATGAACTGTTCCTAAATATTAATGGGAAAAAAATATATAAATCGAGCAGAATAAATCCATGAATCGAATCAAATCTAACAGGGTGCTTAAAGGTTTTATGTTGAACCCTGCAATATTGGTTTCTTATCTACAGGACAGATGAAAAGTAACTAGGCATTAAAACTTTGTAATACAGTCCGTATTTCTAGAACTAATTTATAGAAACAAATTGTACATGTACTTTATTACATTGAAAAATGAAAGCACATCTTTAAATTTCAATGTACAGTAGGCACCGGTGGCGTCAACCGGGTTTGCTCAAACAGCCGGGGATGGAATGTACTGTACAGTCTTCTGAAGGAAGTCATTTGCTGAGAACTGAGAAGTCCTCCAGTGTGTCCTCCAGGACGTTGGCTGTGACGCCCGGACCTCAGGAATGGCCTCCAAGAAGTCCAGATCTCACTCCATGTGATTTTTTCCCTCTGGGGCTACACAAAAGAGGGGGTGTACAGGACAAAGCCTCAAACACTGTACAATCTGTTCCACTAAATTTCTATTAGAAACATGGACTGTATTACCTATTTTTAATGCCTAGTTGCTTTTAATCCACCCTGTATGTTCTGTATCTATGTAGAACTTTTAACTACCCATGAACGTTCCTGTTGAAAGTTTTTTAAATTAATTAATTAATTTATTTATTTATCTGATATCACAGCTGTTGACAGTGAATGTTGATTTGAGCAATATCATATGAGAGGGAGTGCTGCTGTGATGAATATCAGCATGGCTGTGATGCAGTTGTAGGCAGAACGAGTACTGAAGATTTCACAGGACAACATCACGACCTAAATGTGATATTGCTTTTATGCAACCGTTCCACAGCCATCAAGTATTAGCAACAGATTATGATTTGTTTCTTTATTTATTTACATTATTTATTTATTTTTTAAATAACGTTAAATTTAAAGTAACATTTTTACCTGCACTATGTAAGCAAAATGTATGTGGTGGACAGTCCTGAGATGCTTACTAGATGCTTTCTTTTATACTTCTACTTATTCTACTTTAGAATATCAGCTAACCTCCAGGTTGAATACCATATACAGTAGGATAAAATGGAAAGCTAGTCCACTGTGTAGGGTTCATAATCCCTTGTTCCACAGACCAAGTAGTGACCTGATCAGGGGCTAGAGTCTTAAAAGCTAGTTAGGGCTCAAGCGCTATGACATACAGCCCTACAGTATGTCAATATAGTGGGCTCCTGATATTTTTTTTTTCACCATCGCTTAACATTGGGGTCTTAACATGCCCAAAAAGTAATTAAAAGTGGCAGACAGTTTGGAATCAGCCACTATTAGGATGCCTGAGAGTCCTGCACACGAACCCCAGTACACATTTAGCACTCATTTAGAGCTGAACAACTTTTGCATTGCATGCCATGGACTTTACTCAACAGGAAGTCAGTTATTTTGGGTCATTTGCAAAACACACCCAATAGATTTTGACGTACTCCTCCTAGGGGATTTATATGATCGGCAACAAATCGGTTGCCAATTTGTGCCAATACATTGAGGATGCAAATTTGCAGAGGAATTTTTTATATCTTAAACAGGTCAGTCTTGACGACACCTTAAACGTATGCCTAAAAATGATTAATAACTTTCTGCATGACATCACATTGAGGAATGTCACATTAAGTGATATCATAATGAGTGACATCATATTAAATTACATCATAGTGTGATGCTTTTTCTTCCAGAATTTGGGGCTTTTTGAAGGTCTAAACATAAAATTCTCTAAGTGAAAAAAACAACATGGACGATTCAGAGGTAATTCAGAATTATTTTTAAAAACAAATTAAGTAAACAATATCTTGTTTAAGAAGATGTACAGTAACGTTATCAGTGACTGGTTTTGAAGATGCTTAGTTCCACGCTGCGATTGACAGTTAGTGTAATTAATGACTGTTAAAACACTTGTGATGTCGATTTTTGCATATAGTTAAACATCCCAGTGCTGTTATGCTCTATAACACTACTCATGGAATGCCTCTCGTCCAATCGGCTTACTCGATCAGAACTAACTGTTTAATAATAAAGGATGACACATCCTACTTTATCCATTTCTGATAACATTTCATGTTGAGTGACAAATTACAAGAACTGAAACGCTAGTTCCATCACCAACATCTCATTTTTTTTAAATGTTGATTTGAGCAATATCATATGAGAGGGAGTGCTGTTGTGATGAATATCAGCATGGCTGATCTCATTTTTTTTTCTCTTTCTTGAAATGAATAAGCTGAAGACATTCGAAACTTGACATGTCACAAAACGTATATACACGGATTTATGTATTTTATAATACTTATACTGTACCATTTTTTTAATGATTATATTCTGTATATACATATAAAACTCTAAATGATTAAAAAAGCAGAAAGTCACAGCAGTGTATCTACTTAGAATGCAATCGAATTGAAATAATTGAAATAATAAACTTTCTGAAACTCTGACAATGTTAATATTATCATGAACAAAAATACATTTTAGAGCCTAGTGTGTGTGTGTGTGTGTGTGTGTGTGTGTGTGTGTGTGTGTATTAGGCAAGTGGGTGGTGATCAGAGACCGTATGTACGCTGTCAACATGGGACCGAGCTGACGCCTATTTTTCAAAAGAGTTATATATATATATATCGCTGTGTGTGCGTGTGTGATCCACAGACGTGTATTACTCACTATTTCCTGTACCCTCACATCATTTTAAAACTCCCTGATAAACGTGTGAGCCTGCAGGCCTTTGAGCGTGATAGTGATTTATTCCCAGACAGCTCGGGACTGTAATCTCCTGAAGCCCTTCACACACACACACACACACACACACACATACACACACACACACACACACACACACACACACACACACACACACACACACACACACACACACACACACATGCTGCACTACGTCACTTACAACAGCACTGCCATCAAACACACACTTATCTGTTTCCGTTTCAGTCATGGCGAAGAGAGAGTTTGAAAAATCCATTGTTATGATAACTCCCCAATCCCATATTATAGTTTTTTCGTTTTCAGACTTTTAATGTAGTTGTTTACTCGGGGAAAGAAAAAAATATTGAGAACTACAGTTTGACATGTTTGTAACCTGTTCTAGACCACAGGTTGTGATGGTCTTGGAATATGGGTCAATAACAATCCAGACGAAGTTTCTTCTCACAGTCACAACACAGTCTAATAGCCACAACATGTCAAAATTCCTTACAAGAAACAAAAAATCGGGGATTAAAAACAATCCGTAGGGAATAAAACAGCCACGTTGACAAACAAGGGCTCGGTATTTACCCTGACGTGTAGTTTCATGAGAAAAAAAAAAAGCGTCTTCTTTAATCAAAACAAAAGTTTTCTAAACACGACATCAGCTTGTCCTTTTGTCTTTTGTCAAAGTCAGACACAACATATTTTTGTCCTACATTTCTAAAGTATTTTGGGTTTTTGTTCTTTTTCCCATAACAGCACATCCTGAATATTTTTGACACACATTATTTACAATGTATGTATAGCACTTACTTTCCATCAATTTGTAGAAGTCATAAAATGTCTGCAAAACAAGTTCTAACTTTATACAATATTTCATCCATTTCATTTTTCATTTTTTGTCTCTAAAACAAAAGGGGAAAAATGCATCTTGTTTTGTTACAATAAAAAAAGCAGCTTGTTTTGTTACCAGTGATGAACACTGTTACTGTAAAAAGCACTGACACTGGAGACTCCTTCCATAAACACGTCTTTGAAGAGAACTTCACCATATCAGCAATATTTATTTATTTTTAAAGTTTTTATTATCTTTTATTATTAGCCTTAGATTACTTGGAGCCTCCATCATACAACTCTGGTTATGCCAGAGGCGCGGTGGCTTAGAAGGTGGCACTGCCTTGTTCATTCAGGGTCTGGGTTCGATTCCCAGCCAGGTTCAATTCCCGCTTATGTGTGTTATGAGTTTGCATGTTCTCTCAGTGCTTGGTGGGTTTCCTCCCAAAGAAATGCTGATTAGGTTAATTGCCATTCTCAAATTGCCCATAGTGAGTGTATGTGTGTCTGCCCTCTGTATTTACTTCATGCCCTAAATTTCCTGCGAAAGGCTCCAGGCACCTGTGACCCTGTGTACCGGATAAGGCAGTATAGACAATGAGTGAGTGATGATCTTTACAAACTTCCGGTGGTGTAAACGTATCGCTTGTACACTATATCCGCTCTGCACACCCTGATATCTGATATAGTCTCCCACTCTGTCGTCTTTCATCTCCTTTTCTCGTTCCCCTGCTTTTCTTCTTCTAATTTGCAGCATTTCCCATCTCTATTAGCACTTTATTTCAGTATGAATATTAGAGTGAGAATATAGAAAGCCAAGCGAATAGACTTCATAAGTTCACCCCAAATAAAATAGGTGGCTGGCGTTCCTCGTTTCCCTTTTTAATTAGCACCTGCGAGCGCTTTTTCCATTATCACTGCGTGCGTTAAAAATCTCCCCGCTCTCCTAATTAAGAAAAGTGGAAACAGATTAGATGGGTCCTTTGAACAAAGGTTAGGGATTGCTCGCCGCTGTTTGTTTGTTGGTCTGACACCAGGAAACCGTCCGCCACATCCTCGCACACTGTCACTTAAGAACCACTGTTTGTTTTAAGGTGAAAAAGAAGCAGGATGAAGTAATTTTACTTGGTTTCTTCGTTGTTTCTTTCCAAGCAGAGACCAGGCAAGATAGTAAAGTCTGATTTTGTTGCGTTTCTCGCGTATAAACTCTTTACACGATGTGTGTACTGGTGCAAATTTTTGTCACCACATGCCATCTGGCGGCACAAGGTGTTTTATGACATTTTATGGGTGTGGTAATGGGCGGGACGTCGCTATGGGAATCAAGTAAGAACAAATAAACCATGTTTTGAGGGAAGGATGGTGCTGCTATTTGGCAATTTATCTCCAGCCCTAGAATTGACATCCATGCTGACTGTACTGTAGAGTTGAATGCAAAAGTTTGCACCTCCTCCTTAACTTCATCCCTTCTACCTACAAAAAAAAAAAAAAAAATCAATCTATATATATATATATATATATATATATATCAATTAATCTGATTTGATTATTTTTCATGAAAGAAATTTAATCAAGAAAGGAAGCTTCAGCTAAAGGAAAAAGGAAAAAAAAAACTATGGGTGGACTCATACATATCCAGAATCCAAAGCATATATCAGTTTGTAATTTTTATCATTCATTGCAGTGTCTGTCATTTAATCTAACTTTTTTATTTCCACCCCATATTTATCTCCATGCATTGGGGGTTCAAATCTCATCTCTGGACTGTGCAAGTACAGCGCAATGTTCTCTCTGTCCTTGCTGGGTTGGTGTTTCCATATTGCATACTGAGTGTGTGCTGTGTTATGATGGTGTGAACCCCATCCAGGGTGTACCCTGTCTTGTGACCTGTGTTTCCTGGGATAGGCTCCAGGCCCCTTACACAGGATAAGCACTATAGAGAGCTGAACTGATTATTTCCTTCACAATTTGTCTCATCCATTAGCCTATTTCCACCCTTATCACCTGAAGAGGGAGGGCAATCGCGTGTGTTGCTACATCTTTTTTAAACTTTGGCTGTTGCAATGTCATTGAGAAGCATACACACTCGAAGGCAAGGTCAAACTGCCCTCTTCGGCCTATAGTTCCAGTCAAAAGTTTGGACGCACCTTCTAATTCCACTGTCTTTTCTGATTTTTATTTCTTTCTACACTGTAGAACTGAAGGGCTGAAGGCGTCCAAAGTATGCAATAATCTCATTTGAACAGTTGACATTGAGATTTGTCTGTAAAAACATTGTTAACGGCTCTAATCTGAGGCGCTGTTTGTTAATTGGTGATTTCTGAGGCTGGGAACTCTAAATTAACTTCTCCTCTGCAGCAGAGGTAGGTTTTGGTCTTGCTCTGCTGCGATGGTCTTCAAAGAGCCAGTTTCATCATGGTTTGCAAATGCACTGGAACTATACTGTTCTTACAAGAACTGTTCCAGAACAGCTGACCTTCATGTCTTAAAACAACTGACTATTGTTGTTGTTACCTAATTATCTAATGCTATATATGTTATTTCATAGTGTTGCTATTGACCGAGGACAGAAACTCCCTTTCAACAATGACGGTAGCATCTTTGGAATTTGTATTTGTGTTTTCACAATGCTATGATAAATATTTTAAAATCAGGATTCCTAATCTGACAATTTCTGATTAAATTCATGACTTAATGTCCTTCAGTCTTTCATAACTTGCCTGCTGCTGAACTGAGATCGCACCTGATTCCTATGCTTCAACTCTCAGATGTTGAAGCATAGAAATCTAAATGGCTAAAGGAGACTCCGTCACACACCTCTTGATATCTTAGAACATTCTTCTCTCCTGGAAAAGTGTGTGATGCTCCCTTCAGGTGTGCCAAGAGACCTTTTTCCTGGAAGAGGCATTTCCTGGAATTTATGCATGATCAAGATGGACAAACAGCAGGTGGTGTAAAACTGGTTTCTCCACAGGGTTTCTGGGTTCGCTCTCCATGCTTTAGTGAAGAACTGGATGATCCAGGAGATCCTCAGAATAAGTCTGCAGCTTCACTGAATCAAAAGGAGCCACTTGATGTCATTCGAGCACCTTCCAAGAAGTCAGTTATCATGATTATGATGATAATCACTTTTTGTATATCAGTCATCTCTTCACTTGGTAGGTTGATAGACCTTATCTTAGTTTATCTTGCATCGACTTACATTTTTCTTTCTACGTCAAAGCTTGATATAGGGATAAAAGGCCAATAAACATATTGATGAAAAAAAAAAGAAGTCCCAGGAGGACGAGGGAGGACAAAGAGGGAGGTGTGGTCAGTGGGAGATGAAAAGAGAAGTGTCGCTTCTTTTCTTCACCTCTCCCACCCTGTCATTGATTGGTCTTTCATAAGCATTAGTCGTGCTTTCTGAGGTCTTCTAACCAACCCGTCCATCGATGTGATTTAAGACCTCAGCGCTTCCTCCTGAACAGCTCATTAAAGAAAAAAACACGAGTGGAAGTGGAGCGAGGGACTTCAGACGGATGCGCTTCAATCAAGGATTAAATTCCAATCAATCGCTGCTTCTTTTTCACTCGGCACATCAACAATCTGTACCTGCTTTTAAACCTGTCGTCTGGCGTGTGATTCTTTTGGTGTTTAAAATGACATTCAACAGAGAGTTTGGAGATCAATTTAGGTAATGGCTTGGCAAAGGTTTCTTTTCGTAACCAAAGAAAACAAACAAACAAACCAAAAAAATCAGTAAGCCACTTTCACAAAGCCACTTTGTCCAAAAATTAACAAAATTACCTTGTTTTTACAAAAACTTCCCAAAATTCCAAAATCGTCTTGTAGGAATTTTGCGACGTTACAAATTGCCCTTGTCACTAGGATGAACACGTAAAGTGCACTGGATAATCTCCACTATGTTTTTGGACATCGCTACAAAATGGCAGCCATATTGTAAATATTGAAACCAGAGCAAAATCTGTGAATCTTTATATAAACCTCCCAGTTTTCAGGGCAACCAGCTGTGTATATGGAATTAACCTTTTATCCATGTAGCGGACAAACTGCTGTTGTGTTTTGGCTTCGGGAAAATAGCTAAACCGAGAAAAAAAAAAAAAAAAAAAGAGTCGAACGTTGGCTCCTAATCACGGCGACTGTCTCACGCGCCCCGAGAAGTGGATTAATTTAATTTCTCAAATTCCCGCACACCGTTACTGACTTCCCGACACCGAATAAGAGGTTAAGCTCATCGCACTAATGTTCCCGAGGCTCCACATTCCTTGAGCACAAAAATCTAAGAGCCACGCATGAGGAGGAATTCATAAAAGAAGCCAGACGGCGAGGAAAGAAGGACCGAATTTAATAAAGCTCAACAAGGCAGAAAGGATTGCGCACTCACTGAATGGAGATTCACTTTCTCCCCCCTTTCTTTTACAACTTCTGCCTACTTAAACACTTTTACGCCCCAACCTTTTATCTCTGGCTGGCTTCATGGAGAGAAAGAAAAAGACAGAGCGAAGGAAAAGAGACTTCGGGGAGGGGGGGTGGGAAGAGGGGGGGGGGGGGGGGGGGGGATCGTTCGGATTTTTATTTGAATGTTGACCGAGGGTGGTCACCATCTGTGCAAACTGTCGGATCCTCTGACTTTTTCCTGCAGCCTGTAAAGCCTCTCGTTCGAGAGTGTCGCCTGTCATTCGTCTTGTAAAGGCTTCCCTATTTTTGCCCCCCATTTTTTTTCATCACCCATCCATCGCTTGCGCCGTCAACTCCGGATTGACTTTGTACCACCATTTTTACCCCCCAAACCTCACTTGATTTATCTTGAGCATTACTCTGTCTCGCTTTTTCTCTCTCTGCATTCATGATGGCATCTGTTGCTTTTGTTTTCCTTGCTGGGCGTCATAAATCTGCTCTTTTTAGCCAGTTGGAAAGCTTCGTATTAACAGTTAGATGCTCAAACACTTAGTAAGACCACTGAAAAAAAAATAGCAAAAAAAAAAAAAAAAAAAAGCATTGTTTTGGCTGATGGAAAAGTCTTTCAGCTTAAAAACAAACAAACAAAAAATCTCTATAGTGTTGTTGTTATGTCCGTAACCCGCACCGACTCCCGCCATATGAAATAAGTTAATGATTTCCTGCCTGTAATACATTTATGAACAGCGCAGTGTCTTCTTAATCACAGTAGGGATGCCAATTAAAAGAGAGCACGAGGGAAATAATTGTGATCCTCAGATAAAAATCTGGTCGAGAATGGGGTCCCTGCTGAGGAATTGTTGCGAGAGCTGTAATTTTTCAGTAAAAAGTGACACACACATACACACAACCACACACATACACACACACAAAAAATGCGTTTACGGGCACAAACAATAGCGCTATTTTGCATTTAAAAAAAGCAAACTACGAAGGGATAGAGCATGTTATCAGGCGTCGATTAGAAATGAGCACTCTCTTGGTATTGTAGAAATCAAGTAAGTATGTAAAATCTGTTGCAAAGAGTTTCCATCTCTCCAACGACAAACCTGAACCCGCTCTCCCCCCGCGCAGGCAAATGACGCCCAAACTTTGTGCGCGCTTTGCCTGGCATCATTTTCCCATACTCACTTTGCACAAGTGTGTGCCATCTGACAAGCCAAGCAGCAACGAGCAGGATGAAAAGTTCTGGCGCTTTCCAAAACTCTTTCAGTTCCTCTCACTTCCTTATTCGGCTAAACGCAGCTGCCTGGTCCAGTAAGCGGACGCAAATTTGTTTTAGACGTTCGTTTTTAAACAACACCAACTGATTTCTTCACACTTTATTTGGGACGGAAAAAAACATAAATATTTTTTTTTCCACTTGATAATTAACATTATGTCATTTCCAGTCATTAAATATTGTTTCTGTGTGATAGAAATAATAAAAATCTGTGGGAAAAATAAAAAGCTGACATGTTTTATTAATTAAGAAACTTCTAAACGTTGCCGTAAACATTTTCACACCTTTTGCCATTCTTAAAGAAAAGTACTAAAAATGTTT
This sequence comes from Clarias fuscus, assembly GCA_030347435.1. NCBI lineage: Eukaryota > Metazoa > Chordata > Actinopteri > Siluriformes > Clariidae > Clarias > Clarias fuscus. Next base: position 34,144,903 of record CM059208.1, on the reverse strand, counting down.
AATTTGTAGCATCCAACACCTACGTATGGTGTAAAATACAACGTAGTCCTTAAAAAGCTAGCTAATTATGCTTGCTTCTTATGTTGTAGCATTTGTCACAAGTTAACACGGGTGAAATTGTTAATATGTATCGCCAGATTCTCAGTGATCCTCACTTACTTCACCTGGTAAAATATATCATTTTGACCAGACTGTTTATTGCTAACATTAGTCAAGTTAGTTTGCTAGTCAGTTTATTAGTTAGCATGTTGCTTCAGCAGTGTCTCTCATTCAATAATCTGAAGATTTCATCCATCCATCTAGGAACCTCTGTAGTCCAACTAGTCCGACCGTGAATGCTGATGGTGATCATTGTATTTATTTCCATTTTTATGTCCATGGTAGGACCCCCAGTCAGCATTCACACACTACGGGCAATTTGGGAACGGCAATTAGCCTAATCTGCATATCTTCGGACTGTGGGAGGAAACCGGAGTACCTGGAGGAAACCCACCAAGCACGGGGAGAACATTCACATTCCATGCACACCCCAAGACCCCAAGGCAGAAATTGAACCCGGTCCCTGGAGGTGCAAGGTGACAGTGCTAACTACTACGTCAATCTACATAACACTGAATTTAACTCTATGTTAGCAAATTTGGTTAAAATATAAGATGCTCTCTTTTTTTTGTTACGGTTAAAGATTGTTTTTACGATCGGTGAAAGCTGATACCATACAATTATCTCCTGCATCCCAGAGTAACATTATGTGTAATAATGGAACAATAGTTTTGCTAGCAAGGTACTTAGCTGGCTAATTAAGCTAAGTACAATTTCAAGCAGTTAATCCTTAAAATCTTGATTCTGATTGGTTTGATACAGTATGTGTTGATTAATCTTCTTTAATATATGCGAAACACGATCAGCCACAACACTAACACTGAATAACATTGATTATTAATTAAATACCAGTAAACAGGTGACAAGATCACAGGGATCAGTCAAGGCTCACGCTCGCCCACAGGAACCAAATGCCAGTCCGTCCCACAGAAAACCCAATGCAGCGCAAATCGCTGCATAAAGTCAATGCTGGCCCTGATAGAAAGGCACCCAAACACCCCATTGCACCACAGCATGCCACACAGAGCCCAGCAGGCAAAGAGTCTAAGGCCACTGACCCGGCCTCCAAACTCCCCAGATCCCCATGTGGTTGAGCACCAAACAAACATATCTGATCCACAGGGACCCGACCCTGCAACCTATGGCACCCAAAGAGTCCGCTACCAATGTTTTGGTGGCAAACGCCACAGCACATCTGAGCACCCATGCCCAGAGCGGACCAGAGCTGCTCCGGTGGCACAAGGGGAACCCAAACCCTAGGTGTGTATAGTGTTCATAGTTTTTATGTTGATGTATGTTTAGGGATTCATCATGGAAATATATGTTAAATTCTTCGATTGTACATAATATCCATTTTTGATCACGATCTGAATGCTCCAAAACTAGCGTGCAGTCATGACTTGAGCCAATAAATCGAGGCTGTGTTGTGAGCAAAACTTCTGTAAAACAAAAAAGGAGAGTAATTGAAGAAAAAGATTGAAAGTGAGATTAAGAGAGATGGATAGATAGACATCTGTGTCCTGTCCTTGTAATAAAACGTCTAGACGCCAATTAACATCAATTTTCCTGAAGAATTTGTGTCATCGGCGTGAAGCAGCACTCTTTGTACTCCAGGGTCCTTTTTAAGACGCTCTCATATCAATCAATGCTTTTCTCCTGCTCTCACTCTCCTTTTCTTTAATTGAACTTTGTTTTCTTTTCGTCAATCCCTGTCATCAAGGGACACGTCTCGCTGTCCTCACTGTAGAAGATCAATTCGATGTGATTTCTTCTTGCTTTTCCTCCTCCCCCCCCCCCCCCCCTGCGCCGTACTTACTTCCTCTGCAAGACAAACGGCAAGGGGGTTTGAAGTGCACCATCACGCATCTCTCTTCAGCTGCGTGCGAGCGAGCGAGCGAGCAAGTCCTCCGGGGACTCGTGCTCGGCAACCGTCATCCATAACGCTTATTCATGTGCACCTTGGGTCATATAAATAAACGCAGCTTATTTAGCAAAGCTCATTCAGACGCTTTGAAGTCAAGCATCCCTGGCACTCGAATAACACTTTTTTAGATTTGAAGGCACCTCTGAAGGAACTGGGGTTTACTTGCCAGAATGAAACGCTGTTCAGATGTACAGTGTAGCAAGTGTGTCTGAAAAGAGCATGTGACAGTCGGCATTGTTTTTGGTGGCTGTTCTTGGATAAGAGGAAGTTGAGACTAATCAAAGATTCGAACTTGATTTGTTGATTTAGCAATATAAATACTATTGTTTTCACATTTAAGAGTTATAAATAATGAACAGTTTGTTCAATGCAGTTATTCTTTTTGGTTGGAAAGTGTTAACCTAAATTATTTGTGTCAGAGGAAACTATGCAAGGAATAAAACTCATTGGGGGTATGTTGGTTCAAGAGATCAATCATGTATGATGCCACTTATCATGAAGCAGAGATACTGTGATCACTCCAAGGATCATTAGTTTCCTATAACGGCATGTCGCATAAGTGTTTTATTCTTTTAATACTACATCAAGTTACCTAGTTAGAACAAAGACTTCTGGCTACTATTTCAAAGCATTGACAGTGACTCTTTCCAAAAAATGTTTTCTTAGAGAAAATATCATTATATCTACAATTTTAGTATTTCCTTGCGAACAAATAAAATATTTTAAATCCGTTTGCTTTCTTTTTTTTTTTGTTTGTGTGAATCACTGCAATGACAAAAGTGAGTTGTTTCTATAGGAACAATGATAGAGTTGCTTTAATATAACCCTGTGAGTTGAAGCTGCAATGTTGTCTTAGAAAATGAATCTACACCTTATGAGTAAAGAGATGCGAGAATTTAACACCACAATGTTATAAATAAAAATAAAAAAACACATGCCAGGATTCTCATACCTTGTCCATGACTTTCACATTTTTGTGGTTTTCCTGATGACTTATCCAGGATATGTTGTTCGAGATTGTTCTGAATTCTAGCCTACAGGAAGCCACGCATGGCAAATGAAATAAAATTATTCATAAAATAACACACCTTGCATGTAGAAACAGCGAGCGAACCCGATACTACGGATCGACGGTGTTGTTCTGACCCAGTTCTTGTAATACGGCGTAATAGTGCTTGCGAAACATCAAAGCCTCACGCCACTGTGGTGACTAATTCCTGTGGCTAAACGTTCACGGATGTTAATTGGAGCCCCAGAAGGGACCCATCTTGAAGGCAGCATTTACTCAACAAGCTCCAAGGAGCAACAGGAACCATCCAGATCCTGTTCAGACAACGTTCTGCGCTTTCGTCTCGGGGGGAAACGCATGCTCAGGTATTTTGCACGCCACAATGCTCGGCCCTGTCTGCGCACTATAGGGGATGGTAACAGCATTGGGAAACAGAAAAGGGGACGAGGGCAGAGGTGTCCTGATAAGACGCACTACTATGAAAGCGTAGAAGCATGAGAAAGCAGATGGCCGAGCCGAGAGGCGCTGAAAGAAAGACGTGAGGCTACTGCGGTTCAGATTTTGGGGCTTTCCTTTCAGACATTGCTCACTGTAATGGAGAGGTGTTATTTATAACATACTTTTTTTTTCTCTCTGATTACAGTTCAGGAAGTCCTAACGTGGCTTATTCTGGATTTCAAAGTTGCTGGACGACCCAGAGTCGAGGTTTGATCCAAGCGGTGAGTAACACTCGTTTACTTACATCAACGTTTTGTTTATTTCAGGGAATGAAAAAAGGCTTGTTCAGACTGACTTCTCCATGCTAATCGCTGGGATTTGATACACGCCTCCTGTGAGGGGCTGTCACAGTCACATGTCCTTGACGGGCAAATCTATGTCTGCACATTCACAGAGTTTAACTACGATGTTATTTAGCACTGAAAACATTATGCATTATTATGAGTTATGGATTCTTTTTACCGCCGTCTTTGTGACAGCAGCAGTAAATATTAAAACATCAGACTCAAAGTTCGAACTCACCGAATATTTTATTACTATGTATATTTAAAGTAAGAAAACAAAGAAAATGATCAAGCTACTGTAAGGTTCATGTCTTAATATTTTAAGGAGAAAGTATTGGATTATAACTATTATTAATTTCAGCTCTTTTCTGCGTAAAACTTAAAACTTAGAAAACATTTTCAAGGGTTTATCTGTCAATCCTATTTTTGTAAGTTTCTAAAAGTTAATATTTAGGTTTGATTTTTTTTTACCACTATAAACCACATTAATTTGCCAACAACTGCAATTTTATACTTTCTAAAAATTTTTACGTTTTTACATAATTACATTTAACTCATCCCCGAAACAAGTTCCTTATACGACTAAAGTTTTTACTCTCTGTCTCAATATTAGTAAGATAAAAATGTATTATGTGGCTCATTCCATCATGAGAAAGTTGCAAAAAGCTCCTTCAATAAATATTCCCTTATTGTAATGATTCATCATGTCAGTTAATTACAACAGTTATATAATATATATAATATAGTAATATAGTAATATAATAACAGAGCGTCTATGTTCCAGCATATATTGTTCTGAAGTAAGAAAGATAACATATAAGGACAAAAGCATTAATGTGCAGTAAATCGTAGGTGAAATCGTTAGAGAAAATGGTACAAGAGAACCTGATGCCAACTTGTGCATTCATTGTCAGACGTCCTATTAACTAAATTAGCTAGCTACATAGCAAGAGACTCTTAAAGCACATTATTTGCTTGCTACAGTAACACTCATTTATTGAATAAAAAGTGTATAAAGTCAAAAGTCAGACAATCCTGGGTGTTTAAGGGGTTAAAGCAGGCGTGTGAGCCAACTATGTCTTGTTTTAGGGGAAAAAACAAATCACTGTTGTCAGCAGCTGGAATTTACAAGTGTAATTTATGAGGACATGGTGTACCATGGACTCGGACGTTAGATAGTAATGCCGCAGGTCTTACAATGCGAAAATATACTGTATACCGGAATATGAGAAATCAAATGTTGTCCGGTGCATAAAAAGCTTTTGATTTAATCACATTTCTTAAAGAAATAAAATGTTTAAAAAACAATTGACTGAGTATGAGTACTCGAACTGGTGTACGGGGCACTTACTTTTGCACCACCGGTTTAGCGCTGCAGTATGAATGTCTGCGAATTAAATTACACTATAATTTATGCATATTGCACTATATTGTAGGTTTTGATCATTTATCAATCTGATGTAAATGCTTAATGTAGACTGTCCAGGGCAATTCCATCATGCACTGCAATAGGTTTAATATGTAGATAATGTGAAAAACCATAAAGCATTTTGTATGGAATAGGAAGCTTAATTTTGGGCACGAGTAACGTTTTCTGTAAGACCAGTCCTGTTTTTTTTTTTTGGTTTGTTTGTTTTTTACTAGGAATTGATGAAATCTGTACCTGCTAACTTATTATTCACACATGCCTTTAGAAATCCTCCAGTCATATTCAAGATATTCAAATATCTCGTATAATTGTTTCTTCTGAAATTCCTCGGCGTATGATCCATCAAGTATTGTGTCCATGTGTATTTCAGCCTTCCGTAGCACCACCTGATTTCAATCAAACTCACCTTTTTAACAAAGTAGGGGATTGTTTGGGGTTTTGTTCTCTCTGTGAAATCAGCTGTTTTGATGTAACTGATATCTGGAAACACTTTGCCCTTGATGAATCGAGTCGAGTCCTGGAATAATGGGGATCTGATCCTTAAAGTGTGCTCGAATAAATTGCATCATCCTTGTAATCCAGCTATCCAGCTACTGCCTGCTTTCAGATAGTGTATATTGTTATACAGTTGCCGTGCCAACAGCTTCCCAGGTTATGAAACCCGGAGAGTTGTTACGGAGCAGGAAGCATGTGCTCAGCATCCAGTGCCTTCTTATAGAAAGGAGTGTGTATTTACAGAAAAATGTCCCGCACACAGATAAGGCCACACACACAAGACAAGTGCGTGCATATGTGTGTGTGTGTGACTCCAGGCCCAGGATGTAATGTAGCGGTGGGATCCGGACCTTGTGAAAATACCCTTTTCACGTCGCCCCATAGAGCCTCTCAAAGCCGTGGCATGGCGCCCGTGTTGCCATGGAACTTAGTGATTCACAAGACACATTCATCAAGGGAATTTCTGTGCAGTGTGTATGCGTGCCTCTATGTGTGTGTGTGTGTGTGTGTGTGTGTGTGTGTGTGTGTGTGTGTGTGTGTGTGTGTGTGTGTGTGTGTGTGTGTGTGTGTGTGTGTGTGTGTGGGCATGTGCATGTGGTTCAGTAGATACATCCTGTTTTCCAGGAGTTTGAAATTAAAGCATACATTTATGACCTACCTCGTAAAAGATGGCACTTGAGTTCAGATTTTGCATCCAAATGCACTTTGTTGTGAAAACATCAATGAAGGTAAAAAAAATTTTAGGATTATTTTTTATTATAGACATTTTTGTCTGATGTGATCATGGAGCTGGGAGGAGTTAAAGGTTAGCAATACTACACTGCACGAAAAAAAATGTCTCAACTGAAGATACGTTAGAGCCCTGGATGGTCTACAGAATGTTCACCACTCTCTTAAAAGTATATGCCCCCTTCATGGAATTGAATTCATTTTTATTGATTGCAATTTTAAATACATTTTCTTTATGTAAAGAAAAAAAAATACTAATAATCAAAGTTTGTTTTTGTTTGTTACACTCTGTTGTAGGTACCCTAAAAGGTACCTCTATAATGGACAACCCCCCTTTTTTTTTTAGATGGAAGTGTAGTTTGTTAAAAATGCATAAATTGTCATTAAGCTCTTCAAAATGAAGAGTTCTTAGCTTGTTGAACAAGTTCTACTTAAATGCATTAACAAGGTAACATTCTATAATTGAATTCAATATTGACGTTATTTTCTTGTAAGGTTCAACATAAAATGGGGTTCCCCATAATGTAGAAACAAAAAAGCAATTAAGAAAAAATTATAATAATAAGGTTCTACATCAAACACTTTAAGCTGTTGTTATATACAGTATATACTCAGAAGTTGTGGCTACAACACTCACATTTCTTAATATGACTAGGCTTAGCTTGCCGATCTTTTCTACATCAGTGGAATCCCTTATTATATTTAAATGCAATTAAATAATTTGAAATGAATAAATAAATGTGTCTTAGTTACTTCAAATATTTCTTGTTGGAATTATTTCCTTAAAATAAGAATTATGTTGGATTTATGTAGGATTCTACATTCAAATCCTGTCCAATGTCCCCAAAATCCTTCTGTTATACACAGTAACTTAGACACCTTCCTTGCTTAATTGAATCACATAAATTAAAAATCCACTGTAGCAGGCTAACATTGGAAGGAAAAACGCTTAACCAATTTAACTAGTAATCCATCCACTAGTAATGCAAAACATGTTTTTTTATATATGACATAACTGTAGTTTTTGCTTATACTTAGATAATAAAATCTCACATTTTAAAGAAGCTAATGTTTGTAGCGGGAAAAAAAGGCCACCTAACTTAGCTAGCTTAACATTTTGAGTAAAACAAACCACGTGCAAGCTAACATTATTATTTATAACTTCACAATAAATAAATAGTGAAATAATTTCATCTAACGGTGTGGGTAATGTAGGTATGTAGCATATATTGGTAGAGAAAAACAACTATTAGCCCGTTTAGCTAGTAATCCTTTGAGGAATATATAGCAGTACATTACATTAATAACGGTCAAGGTTACATTAGTAACTTGTTGAAAAAACTTTTATACAACGACTTTAAGGTGAAACATTACATCATGACACTTACTGCTAAGGGGCATGACCAACATTTTAACAGATCCTTTTTCTTGGGAATATGTTTACTCTTTTTTTCTATAGATGAATCATTATCTATCTATATATATGATTTGAGGTCACCACTTTCTTGTTCCTTCATTCCTAAATTAACCTGCTTATTATTTTAAGCTGAGATTTAAGTCATTTTTCACTTCATACGGACGTTATTAAAGAGATTCAGATCAGGTGATGAATCGTATTAAAAAGAACACAGATGAGTCGAGTCCATTTATTGGATTTTGCCCTCTGAGCAAGATAATAACACACAGTTACCTCTTCCAATCAGTGTGGAAGCTCCCGGCATTCAATTTATCATAAAATGCTTTATCTGCATCTCCTTGGTATAAAAGCGTAGTCTAATTAACAGTATAAAAGATGGATGCATGCATAATTGATAGGTGTGTTCATCTGCTTCTCATCAGATGTCCATAAAAGACGGGTTTAACGGTTATAAATATAAGTGCTCACGGCACTTTAACTTGCAAGAACTTCTCATTTGCAAGAAAAAAGCAATAAGTTAAACATATAACCAGAATGTTATCACCCATGAAAGTATACCATGGAGTATGATGTATGAAAAAAAAAATTAAAACAGTGGAAAAGGCATGATGTGTTTAGATGAGGTACATTATAGTAATGTAGAGAGTTCAGCGCAGTAAACACATTGGAATGAAGCTGAAACTGTGTAAATGAATGTTAGTCCATTGATGACAAAAGTACATTTTACCAATGTTATAGTATTATAGGTACAATTATACTTTTTGAACATGTTAAGGTGAAATTTTTAAGTAAAATTCAGTAAAGTAAGATGGTGAAAAGTAAAGTGAAACAGAGTAAAATGAAATAAAGTAAAATACAATGGAGTAAAGTCAAATAAAGCAGGATGGAGTATAATAATGTAAAGTTACATAAAGTAAAATAAAAGAAAGCAAAGTAGTAAAAAATAAAAAATAAAGTACAGTAAAGTAGGATAGAGTGTAATAAAGTGATGTACAGTAAAATTAAATAAAGTAGAATAGATTAAGGTAGAGTAAAGGAAAGGTGGATCATGAAAGTGAAGTAATGTAAAGTAAGTAGAATACAGTAAAGTACATAGAGTAAAATAATGTAAAGTAGGATTGAGTATAGTAAAGTGAAGTAACGCAAAGTAAAATCAAATAAAGTATAATGTAGTGAATTAAGTAAAATAAAAGTTAATTGAAATAAAGTAGAGTAAAGTGAACTTAAAATAAAGAAAGAAAAGAAAGCATTAACTACCAAACAGTTGCTTATATTAGCACAAAGATACTCATGTGCATGTCTCCATGGATATGAATGGATTTTTAAGAATACATGCAAAACAAAATGAAAATATACTGTAAGACTTTTGGAACACTTTGTATGAAAGCCACACACCTGGGGTT
>CM059208.1:34028116-34133116 GCA_030347435.1 Clarias fuscus | reverse complement strand
AAATAAAAAAAAGGATGTTGTTTGCTGAGAGTCATACAAGTGGGATAAACTAAATCACACGACACAGTGTCGTTAAGTTGAGGTAATTCCCGTGTATGTAAAACGTAATTTACTGATTTATTAAATTTGCTGATTTAAGTTGGTCATCGTGCATGTGTTTTTGTTTGTTTGTTTGTTTGTTTTGTTTTAGAAGATTTTTTGTGAACTATAAGTTGAGATTGTGTGTGTATTTTTACATAACTACATAAACACGGTGTCTTGTAGCTTGTAGGTCGGAAAAAAGAAAAAAAAATCTCCCAGTTTATCCTACACGTCCCAGTGTAAAGACCTTAACAAAAAGAACAAATCAACAAAATTTAATTTAAGGAAAACAGAAAGATTAACACCAAAGAAACTGAAAAAGAAAAGAACACAGGATAGATATTGTGTATAATAAATTTGTCTTACAATTAGAAATGTAACAGATATTAATTATTTCTAAAGTTATGATATAAAAAAGTAATGTTTACATTTCTGAACTTGACATGAAAGAAGGTTCTGTGGGAAAAAACAAAAACAAAAAAACTAACCAAAAACAAACCTGAAGCAGGTTCTCTTTGATCCACAAACGACAAATTTTTCAATTTCCTTTTGAGACAATTTTCTCATGAATCTACACAAAAAAATTTAAATAATGAAATCAAAACCAAACGCTGGTCAAGAATAATATATTTCATATAAATTTAAAAAATATTATTATTTGTTTTTAAATCACATTAAACTCTTTAAATAAGAACCAAAACTCCTGAATCGTCATTAAATAATAAATAAAGAATAATGTGTGCATACAGTAGGACCGAATTTCCCCTTTCATATTCGTTCATGCTGTAATTCATTACTCCTCACAGTTCCTTCAACAAACACACAGATATATTTCATAATAACGATAAATCAGTACTTTGTATATGATTATTGCACACACTTGTATTATATGTTGCTCCTTTTGGTAGACAGAAAAGAGACGCGTGTGCTCTGGGAAACACATTTTAACAGCGTTGCAGCTCCTCCACACAGTTCCTGTTGCTTGTAAACAAAAGTAATTTTGTATTTCCTGGAGTCTAGACACAACAGCGAAGGCCTGGCAGAACCACCAAGGAGAGCACTTGTGGCTCCCAAGGAGGAGTTGGCACCGCGTCGTGCCAAACACTGCCCCCGTGTGTGTCTGTCTGTCTGAGTGTGTGTGTGTGTGTGTGTGTGTGTGTGTGTGTGTGTGTGTGTGTGTGTGTGTGTGTGTGTGTGTGTGTGTGTGTGTGTGTGTGTGTGGAGCAGAGAACAAAATCTGCAAAGAGATCAGTTTAGGATTCTGTCACCCTTCAACATTGTTCATGCTAAAAAAATGGCTGATGTTTGTGATAGTGATCATGCAACTATCAGGATATGATGATGATGATGATGATGATGATTAAACATGTCATTTTACCTAATCCTTTTTATCGCCACAATAGCGTACAACTGTGTCCAACATATATTTTGTGCGTCATATATTTTCTGCGACATGCACGGTAGTTAAACGTGACAACCATCAGAGGCATACCAAATAATTTAGTTTATTTACATAAACGATGTGAATACATCTATAAAAAAGACCTGTTTCATTGAGACATTCTTTCACAGATACAGCGAAAACACAAGATTGGTGCTGATTTTATTTAAAAAAAAAATTGTGTGTGTGTAATACATAAAATACAGAAAATGTGTGTGGCTAAAGAAGCTACTTCTGAAGTTTATGCAACAGGAAAGTGACCGATCTTACTTCCCTAAAAATTTCAAGTTGCTAACTTCACTTACAGTGTAAATAATAAAAAAATTAAGTTATTAATATTTCTTTATGAGTATTGATATAAAAATTGGAGTAAGCTTCTTGAAGCATATGACCTGTATAAAGTAAAGTTGTTGTTTAAGTTCCTTAAAGTTTTTAGTAAAAGCTTAAAAAGCAAAACAATCTGTAGTGTCCGTAACCATGTAAAATTCAGGTTGCAATATCAACAATTTATCATTTTACAATAAAAGAGTTTTTCAGCTTTGTCAGCTTTTCATGTGAAATCAAAATTGGCAAGGTTTCATCTGAAGATCATTGAAAGGTTTGAATTTTAAAAAGTTACAGGCACCACATAAAAGAGCATGAAATTGTTTTTAACCTTTTGTCTGATATAAATATGAATGTGTATGAATATTTACAAAAAATGAAGCATGGATCAGAAAAAAAGAAGCATTAACTATTATGAAACATGTTGTTATGATCCTATCTGAAAATGTACGCTTTCACGTACAGTAGGTGAGACCCTTTTAGCTCCAATACCATATTTTGGCCGATAATGAGTTTATTCAAACATGTAGGAACCTTTCTGGAAGAAAAGTGTATCTGGACACTGTATCATTAAAGAGCCTCAGAAAAGAAAAGATAAATCCATAGTGGATGTAGCTCATTGCTAACAAGCAGTTAGCATACAGGAAAGTGTGCTGACCGGTCAAATCAACACACTCCAACAAACTTTAAAGTGTTTGTAGAAATAGTTAAAAGGTTAAAGCTAAAAATAATCTGATGATCTTTAATGTAATCAGTGATATTATTATTTCAGGTTGAAGCCCACGTACATGACTCTCTGTCTAACTTATTAATACAAATAAATGCAATTTTGTAGGTTGATTATTTTACATGCTGTTATTTCAATGAAAGTGAAAATATCAACTAATCCCAGTAAAAATATTCAGTTTATCTTTTCTAATTAATGTCTATTGATGCAGATGTTTGTTTACATTGAGCAAGTAGCGCATTAGTAGCTTATTTTAAAGTAGATCATTAAATCCTGTTCATAACTTTGCTTTTACTCAACAGTTTAATTTCACTTGTGGTGCAGGTAAAACTTCAGGCAGATATCTAAATTCCTTAAATTCTGTCTGGCGGTCAATTTAAGACACGCCCACAGTTTGATGCATGAGCAGTATGCTGTCCAAACTTAGGGTTTATAATCTGGCATGTAACTGCTCATACCTTCACTCCTACTAAGCATTTTGATTTAATTTATAACACAGGTGTAACTTCAGGCAAATATCATTCAAAGTTTCATTAAATTCTGTCCAGCCATTTTTTGTGTGATGTAGTGACAAATTCTGGCTAGACAGACATACTGACATGCAGACAGACAGACAGACAATTTTCTGAGACTGGTTTCGGGTCCTCCAGTGTATGAAACATAAACATATCATTGGAATAGTGAGTTCTGACCAGAATACACTCGAAACCTTTCTTTTATTTGTATAGATAATCTAGTTACTAAGTTGTTTACATTGTAGATTTGTACTTTCCTCCTCGTTGCAGTGTTTTTTGATAGTTAAAATGTAAATGTATGTGCACTTAAAATATTAACTTGCTACATTTGCTTTTTCTCACTATGTTTGCAGGCTTTTGTTTGCTCATGAGGTTTTCTTGTGCTGGCTACTTGTTATTGTTAACCTCTTGCTAGTTCCTTTTTGTTGCTAATTTCTTCATTTCACATTTCACTCAACAGATAAGTCATTGGTTTAACCTTAAGTTGTACTCAAGATTAGCCCCATTCACTTAATGCTAAAAGGGATGATGTTTTGAAAAATTGAGACAAAAATGTATACTGTAATCCCGAGGTATTCACATCAACTCATAAGGAAATGTACTGTGGTATGAACTACAGTTTGTAGCACTACAGTGGGTACTGTGAGAGTATTATGGTGTGGACTACAAGACTTAAGTGAATACAGTACCATGCTACTTACTGGATAGCTCATTGGCTACCAAACTTCACCAAGTATCTAATATGAAGTGTTTGTATGTACTGCATTGAGTTAAATATAATAGTACATACTACAGGTATGGTACAGTATAGTATAGGCAGGACCAAATTAATGTATATTATTTTAATGATTTTAATATGCACGATGGTATTAAATTGATCTTATATACATGCAGTACACTGGCCCTATACTTGGGACAGTGGTGGCTCAAACGGTTAAGGCTGTAGGTTACTGGGTTTTTAATCATAAGTTCAGAGGTTTGTGCCCCAGCACTGAGAAGTAGCCACTATTGATCCTATCCAGTCCAGGCGTCGCTGTATCCTGGCTGAACCTGCGCTCTGACTCCAGCTTCCTAACTTCGATATGAGAAAAAACTTCAATTTCCCTTTTGGATTAATGAAGTACTAATTATTTTATTTTTATTTTATATCAGCCAAAACATGGTGCTAAAAAGTGAATTTAGGTGAATTTAGTGAACCTAGGTAAAAAAGTGAATTTTCCGATTGTCAGGATCATATAACACCATTTTTTATAATTCTTGATGTTTATCTCCTGATCTACAGTATGCTTAGTTTTTTTTGTGAATATGCATACACATTTATATTTTTATCAGATTTTGATATTTTTATCAATTTCATGCACTTTTATGTAGTGTCCTTAAATTTTTTTTTTTATATTAAATTAAAAACGTGTCAGTAATCTTAATTGTCATTCAGATGAAACTTGGCCAATGTAGATTTCACATGGAAAGGCATTAACCTGAAAAAAAAATTATTATAAAATACATAATTGTTAAGATATTGCAACTTGAATTTGACATGGTTATAGACACTTCTGAATTTTTTGGGGAAAAAAAATGTAATTTTGGACAGAAGGCAAAATTTAAACAAGTTTTTACAGGTCATATGATTCTAGAAGCTTCCACCAATTTTAGTATCAAAACTTAAAGAAATATGAATAATTTGCATTTTGAAGAGAGACAGTGTAATGTGGAAAAAAGGCAATTTTGGGCCTGAAGTTAGTAACTTTTTAATAATTTTTTATTTTATTTTATTTATTTATTTTTAAGGGAAGCTAGATTGGTCACTTCCATGTTGCATCAACTTCAGAAATACCATCAGAATGCCAGGGTCGCTATACCATGGTAAAATGGGTAATAAAATATAGGGAAAAAAGTCTAGGTAAGTGAGTTAGTTGGGATTAGCTTGTAGTGGGAAAATGGTTTGCTTTGCCCACAATTACAGTCTGTTCCATGAAACATTGAAAATAATTAATTATTAATAGAGTGTATATACTTAGTAAAAAAAATATATGTGTGTCAAACTGTCCATTTCTCAAGCATTGGATTTTATTTTTTATTCCATTGTTTCTTGCCTCAGGGTCTTTATGTGACTATCATGCTTAATAATAATAATAATAATTAAAATAATAATAATAATAATAATAATATTTTAGGACCAATAGACTAGTTTGATCATAAAATCAAAATAGCACTGATTTTTAGAAATATTACAGAGATGCTTACTATTGCATTTAGAAAGCATGTTCGATATGTGTATGTGTGAGATTGGTGTGTGTGTGTGTGTGTGTGTGTTCACCAGGCCGTTCCACTCAACTAAACAGGAAGAAGGGGGATGAAACGGAGGCGCTGAGGAAACTGGAGAGAAATGATTATTGATTTAATCACATAATCAGCAGCCAACACTTCAAGCCCAGATAGCAAATCCATAATAGCCTCGCCACATAAGCGGCGCCTTACAAATTTACCTCCAAAGCCCAGCACGTGCACGCACTGCAAACACGTCGAGGCCGAGGGTCACCTTCAACCGGCGTCAAAATATTGACAATCCTGATGCTTAAATATGCTTTTGAGTTAAACGTTATCAATCATCGATAAAGTACAACAAGTGTGACGGACGGATTAAAGAAATGCTTTTATTCTTATAATCTGAGAATCTGTCGGGCACAAAGGGGAAATCAATTACGTGCACATGTGTGTGTGTGTGTGTGTGTGTGTGTGTGTGTGTGTGTGTGTGTGTGTGTGTGTGTGTGTGTGTGTTTGTGTGTGTGTGTGTGTGTGTGTGTGTGTGTGTGTGTGTGTGTGTGTGTGTGTGTGTGTGTGTCTGTGTGGTCAGGAAGAGAGAGCTCATGAAAACACAAGCTGTCTGGTCAACCTTACCAGTCCAGCTACCTGTATTTTTTTTTTATTTTCCCTGAATTGTGTGTGTGTGTGTGTGTGTGTGTGTGTGTGTGTGTGTGTGTGTGTGTGTGTGTGTGTGTGTGTGTGTTCTCACTTTTGTGCGTATGAGTGTATGTCAGTGTGTGTAAATGCATTTGAAACATGGCCCGACCCTTCATCAATATGACAACAATAATTGTAGACTGTAATTGTGAACTCGCTCAAAGATGCCACCAAAGACACGTCACATCACTCACACGAGTATTTTTATACGCTCATAGCGAAGGCATGACGACGAGTTCATCTCGACGTGTCGCGGCAATCAAACAGCAGCTTCACAAATTACACATCTGTCGAACAAATATGTCTATACCATCAACAGACGGGAAAACAATCCGTCAAAAAAAAAAAAAAAAAAAGAAAGAAAGAAACGTCCACCTGCGCATAGGCGACGTTCACAATTCCGCAGGTCAGAGTGATTTTTCCGGATATTGTGTTACCGAGCATGAATATGTAATTGCGCTTTTTTTTTTTTTTTTACTTCGCTGTCGGGTCAGAAATATCGTTCTGACAAGTCGTTTTGATGCTGGCGTTTTATTTTATCGGAAACAAAAGGTGTCCATGGTGGTTAGAATCGAGAATGGAAATGAATGGAAACCCCGTCCCATTATCTTTGGCCTCATCGTTTTTCAAACAGCGATGGATAACAAAAGCCACGTGCGCATGCCAGGACTCTTAAATGGGACGTCTTTGTTTCAGGTTTCTATCACTGTACTGTCGCCGGTTTTCAACTAATCAGAGATACTTCCATCCTCTGTTCACTTTGGTGTCTGAGATTTTACCTAAGCTAGCAGTGGTTAAAGAAAACAGAAACTCTTTTCAGATTTTTCCGTCCGTCCCGTGATGTATTTATGCAAAGAATGTACATCGTCTTTTTACGGGTTAAACTGGGACTTTTGATTGTGCAGAATAACCAAACATCCCATTTATTTCTCTATAAACTAATATAGTTTTTCCAGTGTTTCACTGGTGCTTGATACCATCATGGTACAAAGTTTTCTCAGTACACCGGAGCCATGATCGGACTGCCCGCTGGCCTCCCAGGAACTCCTTTAATGCCTCAAGCGTGTGGCAATGGCTTGGAGTGAGGTCAGGACCGTACGCGGGATGTGGCACAATAACTCCCAGCCGAGTGAATGTAACGTGCAAGTGGTGCAGGAAATTTAATCACGAGTCCCAGTTTGACTTGAACGCCCCTTGTGTTTCTTTTTGGAGCTTAAAAATGAGAGAAGGAAAAAACATACTACATATAATATAAACTCAAACATGTACTGTAATACAATAGTTATCAGTTTCACTTTTACTTTACCTTTAATCAGATTTAAAACAGTAATTCTTCAGGCAAAGGAAATCGTCCAATTGAAAAAAGTATTTGAATTGCAAAATCAATCAGTCTGCAATTATTCAATAGTTTTCAATAGTCTGCTTTGGATAAACACTGATATGATATGATAAGATACAAGCTTCTCTCACTCATCGTCTACCTTCTGTAATTTGTTATTTCTTTAATGTATATTTGTAAACTGCGATGTATTGGCACCCTGTCCAGGCCTTGTGCCCTACGTCTCCTAGGATAGGCTCCAGGCCCCCATGACCTGAATACAGGATAAAGCAGTATAGACGATGAGTGAGTGAGGGTGTGTATTTCTTATTTCATGGAAACAAATAGGAAATTCACGTTCTATAAAGATTAAATAAAAGGGCAAACACTATCGAGAATAAACAAAAGGAAGCATATCAATTATTCATTATCAAAATTTCAACTAGTGATGATAAAAGAGGAAAATGGCTCACTTGTAATGTACTGTACATTAAGAGATGAATGAAATGGTTTAATGTCTTGAGAGAAAGACGGGCAGTGTGTACTTCCATATTTCTTAATAAAGCTTTGAAAAATAAACACTATGATAGTAGGAAACTATGAAAAAAGTTATTGCAGAATCAAACAAAACAAAAAAAAAGTTTTGATTAAGCATTATTAAGTTTATTTCATGCCACAGATCTTGTTTTTTCTTGTTTGTCAGCCAAAAAAAATGTTTACGCACTTCAGAAAAAGAAAAAAAATATATAAATATTTTAAAATCTAAATGTATTGCTATATGTTATATATTGATATTTATGATAGTAACATGATAATATTATTAATATTGCATTCATGTAATATATATCATACTGAAGTGTGTGTACATTTTTTTGCCTGACACTGTATAACATAACACAAATGTACTCTTGGACCCTCAACCCAGCTGAGGTTAGAGCTGACAGAGGTTTGTCTTGTCGTACAGTAACAGGCTGCTATACTTGTATGTTAACTTCACCATGTAGAAACAATCACTCCGTTCCCAGATGCATCGATTTTCAGAAAAAAAAAAACCTTGTCCACGGATAGATTCCACCCGGCATCTCTGCGTCGCCATTTGTCTGTTCCTGTCTGCGTCGCCCTGAGCTACGAAGGCGTAATTGTTTACCAAAGGGTTGCGCCTCATTGGCTCCTGGAGATTGGCTCCTAATTAGCAGCGAGTTGTCTGAACACGCTCGAGCACTGTCCACTCCACTTTCATCTAATCTCCACTCTTTCAAACAAAATAATGAGATCATTTACACCTCATTAACGTGGCCCTGTAATGTCCGCACATTCATCATAATGATTGCTTATCATTTCACTCTGCAATATTATCTCCTCTAATGAAACCGTTCACGCGCACTGCCAGGAGAGCCTTAATTGGCGGTGTGGAATCGCAGCTTGTCGAAACATGTGTGAGCTTCTCATTTGCATGCCGCACTTCAAATGCTAATAAAGGATCGCAATTAAATATGTACATACCGCTGATAAAGATGATGGCAGGACCAGGTTAATGTGTGGAAAACTGTAAAACATCAGGGTCTTGGTATTAGTGTTATAAGATTCACTTTGGGGGAAGAATCAGTTTGAATTCCACCAATATTCAGAATTTCCAGCTTGCAAAAACTGACATTTTTCACTACTGTAGCTACACAAATGTTGAGACAAATAGGAAGTACGGTTTTATAGATGAGTGCTAAATCAGATACATTTTAGTTATTTAAATGTTCTTTACATTTTAGTACTTTTTATCTGATTAATCATTTCTGTAGCAAAAACCTAACCAAGGATGTATTTGTCCAAATAATCTAAGAATAATCATAAACAGATTATAATAAACAAAAAATGCAAAACTTGTTGCTTATAGTCAGTATATCTCTGGACGTTCTACTATATGTCTCACTTGTCTTAGATGTTTGTGTTATTCGATAAATTTCCACTTAGAATTCCGATCGGAGATCGGGACAGAGACAACAGTTTCCTGCACACAGCACATGTATCTCATGTCACTCATCTCTTAGTGCTGTAATGTTACCTCTCTGTTTCAATTTGTTTCAGAAATATTACTGTGAGGTGCATCTTAGCTCCCTAATAAGTCTACTGTCACATGGGGTTTGCACATCATTTCACAGCTTTCACAGAAGACATCTCAGACGCTAAGCATTTTTGTGTGACTAAAATTTGAGTTGGGCAGCCTGGTGGTGA
The DNA here is from genome assembly GCA_030347435.1 of Clarias fuscus. NCBI lineage: Eukaryota > Metazoa > Chordata > Actinopteri > Siluriformes > Clariidae > Clarias > Clarias fuscus. The sequence goes on along the minus strand of CM059208.1, from coordinate 34,123,523 downwards.
CTTGCACCTACAGCGCCTGGGTTTGATTTCTGCCTAAGGTTTGTGTGCATGGAGTTTGCATATTGTCCCCATGCTTGGTGGGTTTCCTCATGGTGCTCTGGTTTCCTCCCACAGTCCAAAGACATTCTAGTTGGTGTTCCCAAGAGAACATTTACAGATTTGGCATTCCCAAATTGTTTATAGTGTGTCAATGGACGTGTGAGCGTATATGTGTCCTTACAATGGATTGGCAACTCATCCAGGGAGTACCCTGCCTCGTGCCCTCGTGCCCAGCGTGACCCTGTATACAGGATAAAGCGTTATAGACAATGAGTAAGTCAGTGAGTTTGAGTCAAGGTAAGGCCAGTGGTTTAGTATTAATATTGTTTTAAAGTTGTTTTTGTAACATTGTGTTAGAAATATTCGTTCACACATTATCCTAATTATCATGCCGTCAATCTTGTTCCAATATCATTTCGTCAAAGTAATTCTAACTTTTAAAAGCAACTCGATATGACCAGAGGTCAACAGCACTGATGTTTTAGCATGTCAGGATTATTATACAGTATATTAACCGTAACAGTCCAGTATACCTCATTTTGATGGAGCAAAGATAGGATTAAACAGGTAAAAGTAATTTTTTCACACTATTGGTGTTATCTCATGACTGGTCAGTGCTGTCTACATACACTGCATTTATCATGGATGATTACTAAACTATATTTTGTGAGAAAACCTATTATTCCTCAAATATTACTCCTGCAAAATGAATGCTGACACTGTATAGAGTAAAGTGATAATGTTTAATACATTTCCAAACAGAAACGCATGATACCAAAGTCACAAAGTGTCAAATCGAAAAACTTCCTCAGGTCTGGTTCTCCGCTGCACGCAGGCTAATATGTGGATTCGATTAGCCCCTGGACATGGCTTCCGGACTGATCCGGGGCTTTGCTCCTCCAGTGCGAAGCGTGATCGAGAGACAGAAAGACATTCATCCCATATTTCCATTTTTCCCTACGCTCTATGATGTAGCAAAAGCGCATGAACACTCATATCCTCTGCCCCGTCGTCCTGCTAGCTCCTCAATATGGGATCAAATGCATGGTATCCGTTAGCTAGGCTAGCCGGAGTAGCCATGCATGCTGATTTAGAGAGGCTTAGGAGAGGATTTCTTCCACTCTTCTTCCTCCGACGGATGGCCTGGCTGCTAATTGTGGCCACGTGCGTGGAGAAGGGGTGCAGACGTGGGCCGAGTAGCTTCACTAAATTAAAACCTAGCTCCGCGTGTCGAAGGAGAAGCAGCATCTGCTTTTTTTCTCTCTCTCTTTCTCTCTGTAATGCCCCACTCCTCTGATCATCCAAGTCAAGAGAGAAAAGAGTTTGGAGAGCTTCTCAGCACACTCGGCCCTCCATCCAACCCCTCCTTTGCTTTCCCGTCTGCTATGTGAGTGATGCAGCTCTAACAGCGATGTAAGTTACACCAGCTTCATGTGTAAAATTTGTCACATGTTTTATGCTATTTCTTTATTATTTATTCATTTGAATTTGATCTTATATCAGATTTTTTTTTACATAAATCTTTTCTTTTCTTGGGAGTTTTTTTCTTCGCAATTTTAAAATTTTTATTGTCCCATGATTTTTTTTTTTTTTTTTTTAAGAAATCACATGAAGAGAAACTAAATATTTACTGAAAAGCATCTGGTGATTTTTTAAAATTATTAATAAAAACAAACAAAAGAATATGTCAAAATCACACACACACAGAAATCAGTTTTCATTTAATTTTGTATTTGCTTTTTTTATCCTATTAATATATTAAATCTATTTTATCTATTTATTTACTTTTTCTTAATTTATCTTTATATATTTTTTTTATTGAATTTTTAAGAGTTTTTTTTTTTCCACAGTCCATGATCCATCAATTTTCATGTCGTTTTATAGGATAAATAATTTTCACAAGGCTTTTCAGGATTATTTTACTCTCACATAATAAACTTTATATCCTCATGTAATTTTTTACATTATATATTTATTCCATGCATTCCATTAGTTTACTCCTCCAAGCGTTTTTTCCCTTTAATATGATTTTTTAAGTGTTTTTTCCCCGTTTTCTTTCTATCTTTTTTTTTTTTTTTTTGAGGGCGGGGCGGATTTTCTCTGATTTTCTCCCTAATTTAGTCATGTCCAATTCCTCCCCATCACTAGGGGGCTCTCACATTAAGGCTGCTACTACCACTCAGCCGTGCGGGCCGAAGACTATCACATGTTTCCTCCGAACCACGTGACGCCAGCCGACCGCATCTTTTCGAACTGCTCGCTCACCCACCGTTGTGCGAGGTTACAGCATCACCTGGGAATCGAACTTGCGATCTCTGGATGATAGGGCGAATGATTTACCACTGCATCACTCGGAGGCCTGTTTCCTTTACTTTAATGTGATTTTTACACCAGGTTCATATATTTTTCATGTTTGATCGTAGAGAATGTTAAATGCTTATTACAGGGCTTTTAAAAACTTTTTGCCACTTGATACTGGTTAAAAACTTATGTTGTAAACTTATTATTTTTTTAAATGATAATAATAATAATAATAATAATAATAATAATAATAATAATAATAAATACCTCTCATAATTTTAAATAAATAATAATAATAATTATTATTATTATTATTATTATAATGATGAATTATCTCTTTTAGAAAAAAAAATAGCCAAACACCTTTAATTTGAGCATTAGAAAATAAAAGCCCTTTTTCTACTCCCAGCTGAAGTGCACTCTGCATTCTCGGACTTTTCGCTATTATCCGCTCTCCCTGGATGTGTTGGATATATACAGTATATATTTATTAAATGTGAATTTGTCCGGTTCTCCCTGTCGATGTGACCCGGTGATATCTAGCCCTCACACAACTGTACAGTGATAACTGACCTGTCGATCGGCTCCACCACATGTTAAGCGCGAGCCTCAGGCTGCTCTGCTTATGCACCAGTGCCTGACCAGAGGGAAGCTAATAATCGGCTTTGGCCTCAACTCTGTCACCTTGAGAGAATAAAGACAGTGGGGGGTTGCATATCACACACATACACACACTGATGAGATTTATTTATATGCTGGTGTGCCCTCATTGTCAGTGCGACATGTCAACAGGGTGATCATTAAACCAAATTTGCATGGCGACGTGTGTGATCAAGCTGTCACTTTGCTATCTACACATTTATGAGATTCTCCCATCGCACACACACAAATTATCTGTCCATCAAGTGGTTTTGGTGTTAACCCGATGACGCTTTGAATATTTTAATAAACCTTGCTTTATTCCGCATTGATGGAGCTTATCAAATTAATATAACAACATCACATCAAACCTCCAGGAGCCAATTTTCCTCTCACAGCTGACATGGCTAACGTAGCTAACAACTCAGTTTGACGTAAAATGACATAATTAAGCTAGATTACACCACAGCACTGCTGAATTGTTGATTTTGATTGGTCAGGAGGCATTAATTTTCCATTGCAGCAATTCTGAAAATAGTTCAGCTAGGTTTACAGAACTCACAGGTTTACAGAATTGGACTCATTGTAATAAAAAGGTTTTTATAACAAATTGATATTCATACTACACAATAAAACTGTAGTATGAAGTAGTAAAAATAAACCAGCATTTTTTAGTGTGTAGGATGGTGGGCGTGTCACACTTTATTATTATTTGTCAACAAAAATGGAAAATCATTGACATCATGAAACACTGAATGTTTATTTAACATTTCTTGGAAGGAGTCTCCAGTGTATCTGCTTTGTAAAACATTTCTAGGTGTGCTCATGTCATCAGTGAAGAAAAACACCTGGTCATTCAGTACATTCAGGTCATCAGCTGAATACATTTTATTGCCACATAACATTTCTAGTCTAGATTTGAGCAACTCAAACAACCCCAGATCATAACACTGTCTCCAGAGGCTTGGTGTAGCCAAGTGGACATTATGCATGATGGGAGCATTGCTTCATGCACTTCCCTTCTTACCCTGACGCACCCATCGCTCTGGAATAGACCAACAAAATCAGACCACATGACCTTTTTCCATCGCTCCAAAGTCTAATCTTTATGCTCCTTAGCAAACTGAAGCCTTTAACATTACAGCATTTGGCAGATGCCCTTATCGAGAATGATTTATACTCGCACACATTTTTATTTCTTTATACATCTGAGCAGTTGGGGGTTAAGGGCCTTGCTCAAGGGCCCAACAATGGCAACTTGGTGGTCGTGGGGTTTGAACTTGGTATGCTCCGAACCATAGTCCAATGCCTTAACCACTGAGCTTTTCTTCTGATTACTCTCAAAACCAAGTGATTTTCTTATGGACATGCTCTTTCTTGGAAGTGGAAATGTTCTTTCACTATTAAACATAGCTCATAAACATGAATTTTACTTCACTTTTTTTTTTTTACCACACAACTTTATCAAGCATTTATGTGATCTATGTTCACAATATATTCCAACTATATTTCTTGCGTGAAGCTGGAAAATTGGCATGGATGGTACTTAATCAACTTTTTCTAATTTTCAATCCAATTTTTTTTTCCTATTTAAATGTGACTTCTTAATTACTAAGAATCTTTACTGTAAAATCACAGGAAGAGTTAATGGATAAGTTGTACTGTATATACTGTGAATTTAATCTTAAAATGCGAAACTGGTGAATGGCATTAGGTTCCACCTCCGAAATGTCTGAAATTACATTGTAATTGAAGGAGAAAGTTTTGCAACAAAAAAAACGTCCTAATTTTAGTTTCAGTTTAGCTCATAAGATCTGTCTGACTTTTACAAAACATTTTTGCAGGTACTTCAAATTACAGATTAAAATAAAGTATATAGTATATAAAATAAAAATGTTAGTATTTATGGAAAAGGTTGGGTGAAGTGGATTTCCGTTTTGCTATTCTCATAGTTCCAGCGCCAGACAAAAATATAAAGAACTAGCAACTTGGACTACAGTGCCAGCCTTCTATATTTATGTATGGAAGAAATAGGTTTGTGAGGAAGTGTCTGCTTTCACATGGTCATGAGACTCTTGGTTTCTTTATGAATATTTGAAATCAGTCGACACAATGTTCTCGTTTTCATTTTCTTGAAAGTGGCATTGACTAGGGCAGTCTGTGAATGAATCGACCGAACAAATCAACCTTGTACAGTTTTCTCACGGGAACGAATCAGGCCGATGTCTCTATTTTAAAGATGCCTTCAGCTCATAATTTGTCTAAAAAATTTGGCTAAGATCACTAAAAATGTATAATGTTTATTGTGTTTAAATTTACTTTGTTTGAACAATTTGTCAAACATAACAAATCAGCCCAAATAAAAAATAAAAACCAAACAAACTGGAGGTCTATTTAATATGCTAAGTTGCATCACTGTGGCTCGTTATAATATTTGATACAGCTGAGTTAAAAAGACTGACACAAGCAAACAGTAAGAGATTCTGCAAAATTGAGACACAAAAGTGGCTCTGAACCCTGTTTTATTCACAGTAGAGTTCACATAGGGCAACAGTTCGGCTAAAAAAAGTTATTTGCATCAATTTGCATGAATTGATTAGTCTTTGAATTTGTCGCAAAAACTTTTACATACCTGCATCGTATTTATTGATTCTTTAATTATCGCACGTGTTCTATTATTGTTGCATCAAAGCAGTTTGGCGACAGTAACTTTTTTTTACTTATTAAAGAAAGACACATGTATTACTTTTATCTATTTATTGTTCTGTTTATTGCTGTGGGTATATGTCCATAAAATCAGATTCTGGTATTATATATTATAGTAGCTCTATTAAAGATGAGGACATGTTCCAGGATGTTCTGAGAAACCACAAATTTAAAGCCATGGCTTTACTTTTGATGCTGAAGACTCATTCCATAGATATAAAATAATAATAATAAATAAATAAATAAATAAATAAAAACTGGAAGCCACTGTTTGTATCACTGAATGCTTAACAGTTCATTCTTTTTTTACCTTCTGTATGATGATGTTATTGGAAATAGAAGGCATTGTACCACTCGAAACCAAAACACCCAATCCCATGCCCCAAGATTGAGCTGTGAGCTAAAAACAAACGAAACCAACAGAAAAAGGGGACACACAGGAGAGAGAGAGAGAGAGAGAGAGAGAGAGAGAGAGAGAGTATATAAACGACTATGCATCTGTGACAGAACTGAAACAAAGCTTTGTTTGTGTGCCTCAATCAGTCGTGCTCATGAAAGCACACAAAAGAAAAAAAGATATACTGGATATGTTTTTTTTTTTTAAGTTAATATAATAAAGCAGGTCAGACTTTATTGGCTGCAATAATAATTATTATTAATCAGACCAGAAATAACACACACATATACACACACATACAGACCCCTGAGGCCTACTCTGAAACGACTAATGTACAATAAATCCACAAAGGGGCCCCTGAGTGCCTCCAATATACAGAGTCTCCTGTTATCCCCTCGTTTTGACTTTCATTCCTTCCCTCCTTTTTACAGTACTAAGTAAAGGAACAGAGAAAACTAAGTTGCCTCACGTCACTCGCCTCTCGGAAACCCGAACCCAGCACCTGGTACGACCCGTGCGAATTCAAACCCAGATCGATAAGAAGTTTTCTTCCGTTCTGGCTTTTTTTTTTTTACTTCGGACTCCTTTTTTGGCCAGAGAGGTGAAGGGGAGGAGAATAAAGTTACAAGTGTGCATCGTAGGGCTGAAAGGCAGTGTGGGAAAAAGCGGCGTTGGCAGTGAGACAGGGTCAGCGGCGAGCCCGCCGCACCAGGTGTCCCCCCGCATTCAAACGATACGCTCATTCATAGAACGGCCGCGGAGTATTAAAACTCAGAATTTGCAACTGAATGCTGATATAATCCTGGAAATATATGTCTCCATTAAGCGCGCTCCCATTAAGCACACAAGGAAGCCTTTGTGCTGGGGCTTTATGTATATTTATCAAGGTTTTAAAAAGAAGGCCGGTGAGGATGGAGAGACGAAGGGAGGGAGGGGGGAGAGAAGGCTCGGGTGGACTTTCCAACTGTTTACATGTTAATTTTCAAACTTAACAGCCCTCGTCCTGGAACTATTTATACACAGAATGCTAATCATTTTCTTCTCTTCTCCCCCCAACACTCTTCTTTTCTTTCATTCTTTCTCTCTCACTCTCTTGGCAGCAGTTATTTCCCACTTGACTGTGGCTATGCTAATGTGTGGGGATATGTTTGTGTGTGTATTTGTGTGTATATGTGTGTATGTGTCTGTGTAAAAAAAGGTTTAGGTTTAATAACGGCCCACTTGAGTCTTAGGGACTTAAAAACGGGTTTAAAACATTTTTACAAATTTCTTTAATTTAAAAACACAGCGTCTTCTCAGGTTTACAGAAGAGATGTCAAAGGAAAGGGAAGGAAATGAATATATGAAAAGAAAGGAAAGGAATAGATGAAAAGTACAGTAAATTTAGGGAAATTAAAGATAATGGAGGAAACAGAAATAGAGGAAAGGAAAGGAAATGTAAAGAAAGAGAAGAAAAAAGAAATTAAATTAAATTATAAAAGTAATGAATTGAAAGAAAAGGATGAAAAGTAATCAAAACGGAGGGAAAGGAAAGATAGTAGATGAAAGATAAATTGAGGAAAGCACAGGAAAAGAAAATAATAGATGAAAAGTGAAATTTCATGGAAATTCATGGGAAGGAAGGATAATAGAAATGGAGGTTAGGAAATGAAAGGAGGAAGTAGTCAAAAGAATGGCAATAAAGCAAAGGAAAGGAGCAAAAAGGAAAGGAAGATAAGGAAAAGATAGAAAAAGGAAATAAAAGAAGGTGAACAGGGAAAGTGAAGGAACAGGAAGGAAATGAATAAGCGGTCGTGGTACAGGTGCTGCATAAGCTCAATTTTATACTTACAGTGTTGGGAACCTCAGTGAGAAACCTTTCTCTCAGGTTCTCACACAAAAGCGAGGAAAAGTGACTCTTGAGCTCATAGTGACAGATAGAGCATGAGGGAGGAAGGGAGGGAGAGAAAGGGAAAAAAAGCACAGAAAAAAGACAAAGCAAGGGAATTATGAAATGTGGTGCGCTCAAACACCATGGCAACGGCTGAAGTGTCTATGTGTCCACCAAAGAGGAATGTGTGTAATAAAACTGCACTCTCTTTCTTTCTCTCTGTCCGCCTCTCTTTCTTTTTTTTTCGCCCCATCCTTCTCCATGCCAACACAGTAACTGTGCGAAAGACGATGGCGACGATTCTCCACCGTGACTGTACAAGTCTGACTTAAACATCGCCTCAAGCAGAAATAAATGTGAACGTGAACCCAGCAGTCAGAGGAGTTCTGAGTGAACAGGCACGTTTTCTTCTCCCAGATTGAAATCTTCTAGGTAGGTCTCCCATCAAAACTACAACTTCCTGCATCCAAGTAGAACGCCTCATAAACAGTTTATAACACTGACTATTTAACCTGTACCAGCTGCTATGCTTTAATACTGTAGCTCCGTGCTATTATTGCTTTATTTCTGGATTAACTTTTTTTTCCTGAAACTTAACCTTTTCTAAATAATTCCACAAGAGTTTTGTGACTACCCAAAGCTCAAGCTTCTAATCACACCAAAACTATCTCAGTATATCACAGTATAGTGTGGAGAAAGCTCATCATGTAAACACTACTGATAAAACATGATTAGTGGTCAGACCACACACTATTTCTATACATTGTGTATCTCAGTTATAAAGAATTCCAGAATATAAAAAATATATAATGCAAATACGGTAAAACAGGTCATCGCAGGAAAACACTTTTTTTTTTATTTCAACACCCAAAAAATGTAACATTTTTATCCAATTTGCCAATTCATATCAAATCAAACTGTTTTAGTGGCGTAAACTGTTTTCTTTTTTTTTATGTGTGTTACTTTGTTTTATATTTAAAATAAATGTAATACTTACTCACTCATTCTCTATAACACTTATCCTGTACAGGATTGCACGAGGCCTGGAGCCTACCGCACAGTACTGGGGTCAAAGGCTGGAAACACTTTGGATGGGGTGCCAATCACATCACATGGCACACAAACCCAAACTCACTCACTCACTCTCTCACTCACTCACACAAGCACATACAATTTGGAAATGTCAATTAGCCTATCCACATGAGCACTGAAGCCAAACTACCATTTAAGCAGAATAGTGCCTACTCTGAATAAGCTAAATGTGTTCAATGGATTTTTGGAGATGGTTAAAGCCAAAAAAACAAGAAGTTTCACCGTCTGTTCCTGCCATTACATTTTCCCCAGCAGTCATGGACTTCTACTGTCACATTCACTTCATCCTAATGGATCCTAATATTCCAATACTAATTAGAATAATAGTCCAATCAGAATAAAACACCTCATTCATAACAAACCAGCCCTATTGGAATTACATTTCAATGGGCATATGAATAAAACATTAAACACTCAATCTGATCGTTTCTCTCTTGATGGGATTATTTCATTCTTTCCATGCACTTTCACATGTGGGCGTAACATTAGGTGACTCGACAAGTTTGAAATTGTGCTTCCCATCCTGATCGGTAAACTGAGAACAAGTCATTCCCATCAATCTTTACTTTAGGCTTATTGGAAAAGACAGGAAGCTTAACCTAGCTGGTAGAGGAGGAGGCTGATGATGCTGTAAACTGAACTTTTTGTCTATTTTTATGGGGTTTTTTTTTCATAATTTTTAACAGTCTTTATAATTGTAAAGATTTTGTTCCAATAAGTTCAGTAGTATTTTCAAATCGTCCTAACTATTACTCACTACAAAAACATAATAAAAACATGAGTTTGCCTTATTTTTTTATTTAATACTTAACCATCATATTGTTCACATTTAATTGCATATTTCCATGAACACAAGCACATGTGCATCCATTGGAATCTGTTGTGATAAAACTAAGGAGGAATTGTAGCTTTTTGCTAAATCTTGCAAAAATCACACTTACACACGTGGACAAAATTGTTGGTACCCTTCGGTCAATGAAAGAAAAACTCACAATGGTCAGAGAAATAACTTTAATCTGACAAAAGTAATAATGAATAAGAATTCTATGAATGTTATCCAATGAAAGTCAGACATTGCTTTTCAACCATGCTTCAACGGAATTATAAAAAGAAAATGAACTCATGGAACAGGCCTGGACAAAAATGATGGTACCCCTAACTTAATAGTTAATAGTTACCTTTAGAGGCAATCACTGCAATCAAACGATTCCTGTAACTGTCAATGAGACTTCTGCACCTCTCTTCAGGTATTTTGGCCCACTCCTCATGAGCAAGCTGCTCCAGTTGTTTCCGGTTTGAAGGGTGCCTTTTCCAGACAGCATGTTTCAGCTCCTTCCAAGGATGCTCAATAGGATTGAGGTCAGGGCTCATAGAAGGCCACTTTACAATGTTTTCCTCTTAGCCATTCTTGGGTGTTTTTAGCTGTGTGTTTTGGGTCATTGTCCTGTTGCAAGACCCATGACCTGCGACTGAGACCCAGCTTTCTGACACTGGCCAGCACATTTCTCTCTAGAATCCCTTGATAGTCTTGACATTTCATTGTACCCTGCACAGATTCAAGACTCCCTGTGCCAGATGCAGCAAAGCAGCCCCAGAACATAACAGACCCTCCTCCATGTTTCACAGTAGGGACAGTGTTCTTTTCTTGATATGCTTCATTTTTCCGTCTGTGAACATAGAGCTGATGTGCCTTGGCAAAAAGTTCAATTTTTGTCTCATCTGTCCATAGGACATTCTCCCAGAAGCTTTGTGGCTTGTCAACATGTAGTTTGGCATATTCCAGTTTGGCTTTTTTATGATTTTTTTTCAACAATGGTGTCCTACTTGGTCGTCTCCCATGTAGTCCACTTTGGCTCAAACAATGACGGCTGGTGCGATCTGACACTGATGTTCATGTTTCTGAAAACAACCCGAGATTTTTATTTAATACCGTAGCTAAATTAACTAAAAACAAGACCACTGCAGAAATCTCCACAACAACATCATGCAGTAGTGAGGATTTCATGAACTTTTTCAATAACAAAATCATAAATATTAGGCAAAAAATTTAGGCTTTGAAACCAGACAATTTAAATAATTCAGATGAACTAACCACATCACATCAGAACTTAGAATACTTTACTCCCCTTGAAGCGAGGGAACTAATTTCACTCATCTCTTCTTCAAAATTGATAACCTGTATATTAGATCCTATACCGACACATTTTCTCAAACAGATAGTACCAGCAATAATAGAACCCCTGTTGAAAGTAATTAACTGTTCACTCAGTAGTGGGTATGTCCTCAAATCCTTTAAATTAGCCGTTATTAAACCGCTAATCAAGAAACCTGACCTTGATCCCAGTCAACTTTCTAATTACAGGCCGATATCAAACCTTCCCTTTATCTCCAAGATTCTGGAAAAGGTAGTATCACAGCAGCTATGTTCACATCTACACAGAAATAGCATAAATGAACTGCATCAGTCAGGATTTAGGCCTCATCACAGCACAGAGACAGCACTTGTTAAAGTAGTAAACGACCTCCTATTGACCTCTGATCAGGGTTGTGTCACTATACTTGTGTTACTGGACCTCAGTGCAGCTTTTGACACCATTGATCATAGTATTCTCCTTCACAGATTAGAAAAGGTAGTAGGAATTAAGGGAACTGCCCACTTGTGGCTCAGATACTATTTGATTGATCGTTATCAGTTTGTAGATTTAGATGGTGACCATTCCTCATGTTCTCAAGTGGAGTTTGGTGTTCCACAGGGTTCAGTTTTAGGCCCACTGCTTTTTTCCCTTTACATGCTTCCTCTGGGCAACATAATTTGTAAACATGGTATTAGTTTTCATTGTTATGCTGATAACACACAATTATATGTCTCAGCAAAACCAGATGAGAAAAACCAGTTTGCTAAAATTGAGCAGTGTGTGCAGGACATAAGAGATTGGATGTTAATTAATTTTCTTCTGCTTAATCCTGATAAGACAGAAGTTCTGGTCATAGGACCACAAGTAGCTAGAAGTAAGCTTTCTGATCACACTGTAACTTTAGATGGCCTTTCTGTTCCATCAAATGCAACAGTAAAAGACCTTGGTGTGATTATAGATTCCAGCCTTTCGTTTGAAGCACATGTAGATAATATCACCAGGATGGCTTTCTTTCACCTTAGAAATATTGCCAAGATTAGAAACATATTGTCACTAAATGATGCAGAAAAACTAGCCCATGCCTTTATCACTTCTAGGTTGGACTATTGTAACGCCTTACTGTCTGGTTGTTCAACTAGATGTATAAACAAGCTTCAGTTAGTACAGAATGCAGCAGCGAGAGTCCTCACTAAAACCAGAAGATACGAGCACATCACCCCTATCTTATCTACACTGCATTGCCTCCTTGTGAAATTTCGCATCGATTTTAAGATACTACTTTTGACATTTAAAGCACTAAATGGTCTCGCGCCACAGTATTTGAGTGAACTGCTAGTGTCTTACGATCCGCCATGCCTACTTCGATCAAAGAATGCAGGCTGCCTGTCAGTACCACGTATTATTAAAACTACAGCAGGGGGCAGATCTTTTTCTTACAAAGCCCCAAAGTTATGGAATAGTCTTCCTATTAATGTTCGGGACTCAGACACAGTCTCAGTGTTTAAGTCTAGGCTAAAAACCTATTTATTTAGCCAAGCATTTTTGTAAATAGATTAGCCTTAGGTAAAGGAGCAGATCTGGGGGACTCATGGACTTAGAGTATTCTGGTGAACTGGTATGTTTAGATGCTGTCCTCCCCACTCTCATTAATCACTCAGGTTTGTTGACGGTGAGGTGATTGGTTGCTTTACATCACAGGGAGCCCTCATGTCTGTGTTTCCTTCTTGCTCTCCCTTTTAGTTATGCTGTTATAGTTAGTCCTGTCGGAGTCCCTGCTTGCACTTTGCACTAAATATACATTCACTTTATACATGTTGACTGTGACCATACCTAACTGCCATCTCTCCTTATTTTCTGTTCTCTCCTCTTCTGCTCTCTCCTCACTCTCTCTCTCCCTCTCTCCTTTCACTCTCTCCTTTCCCTCTCTCTGTCTCTCTGTCGAGCTATACATGTCACTCCTGAGTTGCCAGTGATCCAGACCCCTCTGCCCTCTGGACCCGTCTAACCCGTCCTGGAGTCCTGCTTCTGGTTGGAGATCTCGTCGCATGGATGCCCCGTGTGGTCTGCTTGGATTCGTGTGGTGGCTGGGGATGGTTTCCATGAAGACTGTCCTGTCATCGATTGATGCTCTGGGGACCTGTGACTACAGTTGTTCGATAGCTCAGGACTGGAATCTCTTACAGTCTACCTGAGCCTTCAGGAACAAACTGGACTCCTTTTAATTTTAATTTTAAACACATCTCCTGTTATACTGAACTAACAGTACGCATTATTATGCTGATCAATCCCTGCTATCCGTTATCACCCAGATGAGGATGGGTTCCCTGTTGAGTCTGGTTCCTCTCAAGGTTTCTTCCTATTACCATCTCAGGGAGTTTTTCCTTGCCACCGTTGCCCTCGGCCTGCTCATCAGGGACAATCTTATCATTTTGATTCATACACATTGCATACAAACTTACTTCTTTTATTGTGTAAAGCTGCTTTGCGACAATGGCAATTGTTAAAAGCGCTATATAAATAAAATTGACTTGACTTGAATAATATGTGCAACTGTAGTCACATGAACATCTAGCTGCTTGGAGATGGTCTTATAGCCTTTACCTTTAACATGCTTGTCTATAATTTTCTTTCAAATCTCCTGAGACAACTCTTTCCTTCGTTTCCTCTGGTCCATGTTGAGTGTGGTACATACCATGTCACCAAACAACACAGTGACTACCTGGAGCCGTATATATAGGCCCACTGACTGATTACAAGATTGTAGACACCTGTGATGCTAATTAGTGGACACACCTTGAATAAATATGTCCCTTTGGTCACATTATTTTCAGTATTTTCTAGGGGTACCATCATTTTTGTCCAGGTCTGTTCCATGAGTTTATTTTTTTTTAATAATTCTGTTGAAGCATGGTTGAAAAGCAATGTCTGACTTTCATTGGTTAACTTTCTTAGAATTTTTTTAAATGATTACTTTTGTCAGATTAAAGTTACTTATGTGACCATTGTGAGTTTTTCTTTCATTGACCGAAGGATACCAACAATTTTGTCCACGTGTGTATATAATCCATATAATCTAAAAAAGAATTTGGTCAACGTATTTTGGCATTTGTCCTTTTTAACATGCTTGTGACTCAATGAAACCATGCATGACTTAGCTATGCATAACATATTCATATTACAATATTTTGTAATGATTTATGCTTATTCTTAAAACTTAAAACTGTTTATATACTGTTTATATTACGCAAATTTAATTCATGTTTGAAAAACAGTTAAGAAAACATTTGCAAATATCTGAACAACAAATTGTTGAAATTAGAAATTCTGTGGATTTACATTGTTTTTAATTCATGTTTGTTTACTAAAAATAAGAGCTTTTCTATAAAGCTATGTTGATCTATTTTTTACATGTTTGAAATAGTTTGTACCAGAAAAACTATGTGAATTCATTCCACTTCAAATGTAATGTTATTCTTATTGGAATATAGTACTATATTGTAGCTTCTAAATGTGTTAGATAGAGAGTATTTGCGTGTGTGTTGGTTGGTTGGTTGGTTGGAGGGGAGGGGGGTGGGGTAGCGGCATCAATTTGGTTGTTGTGTGCCGGACTACTCTGCTCTTTCTTGTTTTCTCTCTCTCTCTTTCAAGCTCTCTCTCGCGCGCTAATTATGATGCTAATATCAGCACTCTAAACAAAGTAGCAATTTCAATGACTGATATGAGGACGCAAAATGGCTGCCTCGACAAAAGAGCCATTGAGGGGGCCACAAAACCTGTGAAAAGATGTGGATTTGTGATTGTACGTGTATGCGTGCATGTGCGTGCATGTGTGTGCATGGTGGCATCAGTGTGTTTGTACCATCACCTGAATTATGCACGGCCCATTGTGTTTAAATATCATAAAATTGACACATGAATGTCCGCGGATCCACCTCCTTCCAACGCCGGGGCGAAACGATTATTTATCCCACTCCGGAGCCGAGCCGAGACAATTAGTCATATTCGTACGCTGAAATTAATCGAGAGACGCAGGAGACTGCGTGGTAGTACAAAAGGGAGCTTTTGTCGCCTCTCCTGTCTGACAGGGATAATTAAATATATGAAACTGAAATTCCTCCATGGGGGGTCGTGTTGACAAGGCTGCGTTTGCATCCATGCCCGATCCTTTTGTGCCAGCATTTGTGCCACCGCAGTGCCCGTTTCTGTCCATTAAACACACACACACACACACACACACATGTCGTGTTTCTCTCTAATGCCAGTTGTAGGAACAGGGATGATGGTGTACAGTTAAAAAAATGCTTATTGAAATGCTTTCAAAATAAATTAAAGGCTTAAAAATAAGTAAAATATCCTAGTTATTATACCTTACATTCAACACTCTTATTGTTTAACTATGTTCCCTTCCATCGCTTATATTTCCACAGATCATACTATTTGCATTTAATTTTGTTTTTACAGTTACAATATTGCTTCATCTGTAGCATTGATTTTAATGCCTCAAAGACATCAAACACACCATAGTACAGATTTGGAGCATCACTTCCTGACTTGAACTGAAGCCCTTGAAGGTGAGTGTGGTTTAATTGGAGTTGTGAGCTTTTCACCACAAAATAAGCTTTGTGTTTAGAGGAGAAAAAAACATGTTGCAAAATGAACAAAACATTTTATGTTTTAGATAAATTGAAATATGTATAGAAAAAAATAGGATGTGAAGCCGAATGTTTTGAAATCTTTCCTTTTTTGAAGTTTATGAAGTTTTTGAAGCCATGTTGCATTTGCTTTGTTTTTTTATTTTGTAATATATTCACAATTATTTTTTTTAATTTTCTAATATATTGTAGTGTTTTAAGTCATTTTTAAAGAGAAAAGCATTTGAAAATATAGTTTCATATTTAAACGGTTTAATAAAATTACTTTAGTATACACCATGTTTATAACAAAGTTCAACAAACTATGTGTTTTATGATATTTATTTGGTATATGTCATTTTTTATTAATTTTATTAATTTATTTATTTTTATGGACAGTAGGTTTAATCAAGTTGTTGCCCCCCCCCCCCCCCCCCCCCCACAGACACACACACCCCACACACATACAAATGTTTCTCACACACACACTTTGTGGTAGATTTCCAAAAGCTTGTAAGCCTTGTTCAGTTGTGTGCAGATTTGCGTTTGATCAGTTCTGCTTAAATAACGTGTTCATAAAAACATAACAAAATAGCAAATCATGTTATATGCATTACACAATTTATTTGTAATTTTGTCCCTAAAGTGAGGTGTGTGTGTGTGTGTGAGTGTGTGAGTGTGTGAGTGTGTGAGTGTGTGAGTGTGTGAGTGTGTGATTAAGGAGCTAGCAGACTGAAAGTTATTTGTACATCCTGTCCTGCTTCCACCTCTCACTTCTGCTCTCACGTCGCTGTCTGGTTTCTGTGGCTGGTCCGGTGATCCACTGTGACACACCGGTGCAGTGTTGCTCTACTGTACTGTAATGTACGATCACAAATGTGTGTGTGTGTGTGTGTGTGTGTGTGTGTGTGTGTGTGTGTGTGTGTGTGTGGTTTGTTTGAGCAAGCAGGAAGCATCGATATATGCATCAATGATAGCTTAGGTATTTTTGTTGTTGGGGGGATGTTTTTCTCCCAAGTCCGGAAACCATCACCCCTGAACCAAACAAATAAATGAAATTTTATCAATATGTTAATGAATTTCTTACACCCCCATTTAATTAAGATGATGAATATAAGTATAAGCCTATTCTTAAATAAATACATTTTAGAAGATAATAATGTGTTATGGCACAAAACTGTCATTATAAATAGTGCATTTATGGGGAAAATAGTTTCACCTTTTAATTCTTATATAAAGAAAGAAACAAAAAAAAAGAAAGAAAGAAAGAATTAAGAGAGAAATAAAATCTTAAAGAACAAAACTACTAAAATAAAATAAAATAAAATTTAAAAGAGAGGACAGAAAGAATAAAGAAAGTCTATTTCAGGGAGACAGAAGATTAAAGAAGTACATAAATGTAATTAAGAGAGAGATGGGTGGATGGATGGATGGATGGATGGATGAAAAACATTTATGGACGAATGCAATTAAGGGAGAAATAGAGCCTTAATGTGCAAATATTTCAGACATACTGTAGAAATGAAAAAAAATAATAATAATAATAAACAAACAAATAAATAAATAAAAACAAATCTTTGTAAGATGTTTCAAATGTTTATGCATAAAATTACCTTATGGATCATCATTTGTTTTTCTTCCTGGATAGCTCGTTTTGTCTTTAACTGATTGAATTCACCAGCTGAATGGAGGTGTTTAAACACATAATTCTTTATATAATATATCTAAACGTCCACTCGTTTCACAGTTACTGCTGTGTATGATTGTGCACTTTAATTTAATTTGTTGAAATTCATTGTGGAATAAACACATTAAATAAATACAGAGACATGGAGGAACGTTCTGTAATTTAAAAAAAAAGGCAGCGCTTGGACATGTACAGTATCTTAGCGGAAGTACAGGCTCTAATGTTTCTCTCAGAGGAAAGTGTAATTAGTTGCTGTGGTTTGGATGCTAGGTTTTTTTTTTTTTTTTTCGTCTCCTGGTCTTCAGCCTCTGGGCTCTCTGTCATTCTTTATCTCTCTGACTTGTACTCATCCAGTGCCTTCGTTTTTTTCCAGAACACTTACAGGTACAGTACAGCTCTGATAATCATCACACCACCGCAGAGAGACATGAAAGTGCAGGAAACTAGCAGAAGAGGCCTCCAGGGTGTGAACGAGTGAGAGAGAGAGAGAGAGAGAGAGAGAGAGAGAGAGAGAGAGAGAAATGCTAATTAATATCTAAAGTGGATCAAGACCTGGAGGATTGGAAAAGAGTCCACAGTTAGACACAATGCAGGATTGTCCTCTAAATGCTTCCTGCTTTTTAGTCTTTTTAAACACGATCACTGCAGTGGCATACAAAATCTAAAGAAACTATTTTAGAAAAATTATTTACACCGATCAGCCATAACATTAAAACCATATGTTTAATATTGACAAGGAGCTTCCAAAACTCAGCTGACCCAACAAGTGGACTCCACTAGACCACTGAAAGTGTGCTGTGGTATCAGGCACCAAGCCATTAGTAGCAAATCCTTTAAGTTGTGAGGTGGGGCTCCATGGATCGGACTTGTTGTTCCAGTACTTCCCACAGATGCTGGACTGAATTGCAATCTGGGGAATTTAGAGGCCAAATCAACACCTTGAACTTGTTGTCATGTTCCTCATCATATTCTTGAACAGTTTTTACAGCTGGCAGGCCGAAAAAATTAATACTGTTTTCATGAAGCGGATGTACTTGATCTGCAGCAATGTTTAGGTAGGTGGTATGTTTCAATGTAGCATCCATATGAATGGCAGGACTCAAGGTTTTCCAGCAGAACGTTACCCAGAGCATCATACTGCCTTTGCCAGCTCTCCTTCTTACCATAGTGCATCCTGGTGCCACCTAAGTGACACACACATTTAGACATCCACATGATGTAAAAAAAAAAAAAACATTGATTCATCAGACCAGGTGACCTTCTTCCAATGCTCTATGGGCCAGTTCTGATTCTCACATGCTCACATCAATGAGCCTTATCCATCCATGACCCTGTCCCAAGTTCACTGATTGTCCTTTCCATGGAGCACCATTTTTAGGTACTATCCACTGCATCCTGGGAACACTCTGGAGGACCCTTATGTTTCGGATATACTCCAACCTAATCATCTCAACCACTCATCAAAGTCATTCAGATCCTTATGATTGCCCATTTTTCTTGCTTCCAATACATCAACTTTTGCTGCCCAACACTCGTACTGTATATCCCACCCTCAGGGTGTCAGTGTGAGAAAATAATCAATGTTGTTCACCTCCAGAGGTGGGTGGTAACGAGTTACATTTACTCCATTACAATTACTTAAGTAACTTTTTGCAAAAAAATTTACTTCTTTGAGTAATTTTACTGCACCATACTTTTTACTTTTACTTGAGTAGATTTGTGAAGAAGAAACGCTACACTCAACCTTTTTCTACTTTTCTACCATTTATTCTACACATTAGATATTCTTTATTTTTGCCAGAGAAATGCAGCTGGTGGATCTACCACGTGACTACCACCAATCAAAAATAATCACATGACTCCGTTCAACCAATCAGTTTCAATAACAATAACCACATGTAGTGAGTATGTACTGCTGAGTCATTTGCAGGGCGACTGAATATACAGTATATCTTACCCTGGAAATAGTTTACACTGTTTAAAGACACATATGTTACCTACAGTAGGTATTTATTTCAAATGTTTTATGTTGTCAAAAAGTGAGATTTGGAAATTTGTTTCTTGTTCCTTAAGTTGCTATTTTGTCAAGATATTTAGTTTTATTGTTTAATTTTATTTATTTAATTAATTTTATTATTTGGAAATATCAGAATCTGTACATTATTTTATCATTTTGTTCTAAAAATAAATAAATAAATCAAACATTACAATGAAACAATTACTCAGTACTTGAGTAGTCTTTTAACCAGATATGTTTTTACTCTTGCTTCAGTAATATTTTGGATGACTGCATTTTTGGCTTGAGTAATATTATTTTAAAGTACAGCTACTCTTACTTGAGTAGAATTTTTGGCTATCCACCTCTGATCACCTCTCCTGTGAGCGGTCTTAATGTTGGGTCTGATCAATGGATATTTGTTAGAATTGGAAAAAACATTAATGTGCACAATTGTTATTTGGCATAATGCAAAGAAAGAAAGAAAGAAAGAAATAATCGACAAGCTAGAAGGACAAAATAATGAAAGAAACTACAGAAGAGAAGAAAGGAAGTGATGAAATACATTCTGATGAGTTTCAGTTTTGAGCTTTAATGATAAGTGGTTAGAAAAGGAACAGTATCAGAGCACACTTTTATGGCACTCGAAAAGGAGTGATTTTTCCGTTCAGCGAGGGCGTGGCCAGAACGACTTGAAGGTTTCTTGTCATCTGTCAGGACGATAAGGGGGCGTCGTTCTCTCAGACAGGATGGGAATCTCCACGCTGTGACCATGGAGCAGGAATTCCCACAAGCTGGATAAACACGTCGAGGAGTCTGAAAGGAAAAAGAGATGACGACTTTTTACAGATTACAGAGCGTATTGTTACACCACACTGTCGTCGAGACCTCGAAGATATTGATTCATTATTACATCTTGAAATTAAAATTTAACTACACTATCATTCATTTGTATAATGAGTGGGAGAGGCTTACTCGTTTCTTCAGTCGATTACAGTGATACTATGAAATCGTAAGTGGCTCTGAGTTTGTGGATGACGAAGAGGGCCAATAGCACTTTTATTTAGTGTAACATGAACAGCGGTTTGAAAAGATGCAAAGGCTGATGTCACGTGTCTCAAAGAACAATTAAACTTCACACTACTCTTCTGTTGATTGTTATTCTTTACGTGTTCCACTCCTTACATCATGTATAAGTATTATATCAAAAGATTCCATACAATATTTGTATTTTATAATGAGCACATTAACCCCGCCCCTAACCCCAACCTTGTATTAGAGCCTTTCCTCATATTTCATACATGAGATCATGTTTGTTATCTGTCTGGAAATTGTCAGAAGTCATCGGCGACATCTTTCTTTCCAGCCACAACGAACGGCTTCACTCCATTTTCAGTTTCATTCCATCGATTTGGTTGATTAGTTGATTGATTTCCGCCTCTCTTCTGCACACATCGATATCAAACCACAAACGCATCCGGATTCCAAACACCCAATTCAGCTCCACAGCTGGTGCAGCCAGCCACTTCCCAGAATTCACAGGGGACCAAAAGCTGGTTTACATTACCCACAGTGAAGGCAAATGACACATGACTACTTCACACAATGTTCAGTGTGTATGTGTGTGTGTTTGTGTGTGTGTTTGTTCAGTAACAAGCATGAAACTTTTTTTTATTTCTTTTGCATGGGTATCCTCATGAAAGTGTGTAATGGTCAGTGTAGGGTCTGTCTTTAATTCAGTACACGCTAGTCAGGGTCATGGTGGAACCCCAGGATCACAGTGTGTGAGACGGTGTTGCCAGTGCCGTCACAGGAGAGCTAAATACAGTACCTTCACTCACTCGTTTCACAGACTAAGAATAACCAAGCCACCTACTGGATTGTTTTTAGGAAGTGGGAGGAAAACCCACAAGGACTCGGGCGGAACATTCCACACAAAATCACACTCCATTAAAAAGTCAGACGTGACATTCTGTAATCATTTTCAAAAATGTACCTGTTGGCAATTTCCTGAGTTTTACGAGGAATAAACACTTCAGCACATGCTGTTAGTAAAAAATAATCATCTTTGATGAAGTGATGATGGTAACTCCATCAACCATGGTGTTGATTATTTTTCTCTAAGAACATGGAACCTTTTAAAGGATAAAGTGTGTGTGTGTGTGTGTGTGTGTGTGTGTGTGTGTGTGTGTGTGTGTGTGTGTGTGTGTGTGTGTGTGTGTGTGTTTTGTAATTCCTTTCTAATCAAATGTTTCCTGATTATATTGCATTAATGCATGATAATATAATAATAATGATAAATGTTAAATAAATATAAAAATTACATAATACATTGTTTAAATGCTATAACTGTATAGTAGTTATGTTTAGAATTTTAAGAATCTTATGAACTACTATTTATATGGTTAAGGCAGCACTATGGCGTAGTGGTTAGTACTGTTGCCTTGCACCTTCAGGGTCCGGGTTCAATTCACGCTTTAGGGTCTGTATGCATGTTCTCCCCGTGCTTGGTGGGTTTCCTCAGAGTACTCTGGTTTCCACAATCTAAAGACATGTAGGTTAGGCTAATTGGCGTTCCCAAATTGTGAGTTTGTGAGTCCATTTTCCAGTATCTGTCCCAGGCTTGGCATTAAATGTCTCTGAAACCAGACGACCCAAACTAGCTGATACAGATGCTAGTGTAAACACACAGCTAGTTCATTATCCTATTTGCGTAACCTTCTATTTGTGTTGATTGTAACGATTGACTTTAGTGCCGTCTCTTAATTCTTTTTTTTATTCTTAATTAATTTTCATATGAAAATTAATTAAGTCCATGAAATGTGATTGCTGCAAAGCATACTGGATGTGAGTTCATATATATAATGCTTTGCAGCAGTCACATGTCATGGACATTGCAGCTTCTTTCTGAAGAACGAAAGAAGATTGAGGAGAGGAGTAAAAAAAAAAAAAAGAATGTGTGATGTGAGATTGACGACTTAAATACTTCATCAATCAATGCTGCAGCCGATGTGTTGTGTTGTGATTGGTGGAGAATTCAGGCAATCCATCTTTCGTGGCTGGAAAAAAAAAAAGAGTTAAAGATTCCTCTCAGGTAGAGTGACTTATTTATTTCATTCTGCGGGTTGCACAGGTTGACGTGCATTCCAGTAGAAAGACGACGAAAGGATGTATGAAGGGAGCCATGAAAGGAGCCTGTCACCGGTGTCCACTGTTTGTATGTGTATGTTAATGTGTTTATATGTGTGCGCGTATGTGATGTTGATGGATCTCATGCATTACTGTTCGATGAACGTTTAGAACAAAATGATTATACTTTAAATCACAAAATATGTGATCATTAAAGTAAATACTCACAAAAACTGATGGAAAATACTGATTCCAATGCATTTTAATTCTTTTAAAATATCATGATCGAATATTAAGGTAAGCAAACTATATATGCCTTAAACAATATGAACAATATCATAAATAATAAATAGCATAAACAACTACTGCTTTTAATTATCTAAAAAATATTTTTGTTCAAATTTTCTTATTGTTTTTTTTTATTATTTGACTGCAAAGAAATTCAAAATGCCAATATTTTTGGTATAAACATTTTATTTTATTATTTTTGTAGTTTAAATAACAGCATGCAACTATATATTGCATAGGCTTCATATTAGCCTCCTCTACAGATTAGCAAAGCAAGCTAACTGGATTAGTTATCTACAGTACGCTCCCAAAGGCAGTAACCATATTGGTCCCAGCAAGATCTGTCTTTTCTGGTTTTCCATTCTAGACGCTTAGAAGAGGGAGTGTGTGTCAGTATACTGTAGAATTAAGTGGGATGTAGTAGTACATCACTAGAATGTATAGTACAGCAATACAGCATATATTATTAATAGCTAATTAATACAAAAACATATGATAATATTAGCTATCAAGACATTTTTTTGTTCTACACATATACCTTTACCACTCAGGTAAGAAAATAACATGTAAATGTTATTGTGATTTGTTCCATGCCAAAATAAATAAATAAATAAATACGTCCCCCATTTACTTGAATTTGTTTACAGGTCACTCATGCTAATGCAGATATCTCACCCTGCAAAAACTCATTTCAGGGAGATCCCCTCTAGACACCAGGAACCCAGAACCATCAAAAACCAAAAAAAAAAAAAACATTGTCCTGGATAGAGTGTTTACACACCTAGAATGACAGGTTGTGCCAAGCATTGAAAGATGTAATGTACACTTAAGGTCTTGTGACGTTCTCTGTGAGACTTGAAACAACTGTGCCATACCTGAGAAGCCTGCCCTGTGAAAGCCCTCGCTAATATTTTGTAATCTGTAAAAAAAAAAAAAAAAAACCTCCAGGATCTGGTGCAATTTCTGCCTTAGGTCTGTGCGCATGGAGTTTGTATATTCTCACTGTGCTTTCTAGGTTTCCTCTGGGTATTCCTGTTTCCTCCCATACTCCTAAAATAATTTAAGCTAATTGGGATCCCCCAAATTGCCCATACTGTGTTAATGACAATCAGGTGACGAGCTGGCAACCCAACCACTTAATGTAAGTAACTGACATAGAAATTATGAACTTCCCTGCCCGCTCTTCTTCTCTACTTATTCTTTTTATCCTAGTAGGCAAATTGAGGAGTGGGTTGTCACATCAACCAATATGGTTCTGCGGAAGCCATGCTTGGATTGTTAATCAAATGCTTTGATTCCTGGCAATCGATGGTGTCTTTCCTGGCTTCGTAAATGGTTTAACTGCTTCTTCAATTCTTTCTCAAATTGCTTGAGCCATGTTTTCTTTGGTGCTACTCGTTGAACTATCCATTGGGTGGGTCGCCTTCTCCAGAGGAGTCTGTATGGCAGCCGGCTGGTGTTCATTCTGCAAACATGACTACATCACTGCAATCTTTTGGATATGGTCATTGGTTGTTGGTTGGTGTTCACAACTGTCCCGGATGACTTCATTGTGTGTGCGATTGCAGATGGAAACTTGTAGGATTGGATACAGGCAGTGCATCTGGAAATCCTTGAGTTTGTTCAGATCGTGCTTGAGAATCATTCATGTTTCTGATTCATAAAGAAGAATCAGTAAGATTGCTATGCAGAAGAGGATTGATTTTGGCCATGAGAGTAATGTTGGCCTTCTTCCAGAGACACAATTTAAGCAAGGTAAATGCTGCTGTTGATTGGCCAATCCTGCTGTTGGCTTACGTGGTGGATGTCATTTCCATCTCTTGAACCATTGACCCCCAGATATTTTAATTGTATATGTTTGGAGGAGTTAGATTATTTTCTGGGCTACGTGTTTGAACTCCACAAGGCCACCAAGAGGACACAGTTGAACACTTGCTCGAAGTTCATAAAGACGATGACTGTACAAAAACTCCATCAGTTGGTGAATGACAAATATCTGACTGCAGTAGCTGTGTTTGGTCAGAATCCTGCGCCGGTTCCTTCACTGCTGACTTGCTTCTGATGTTTTTGTACTGTAGCCTGCACTACACGGTTTATTTTGGTTTGGTCACTCAGTCTCATTAGGGTTTTGTACAGGGTCCAGTATTCAAGTCTGGATGCTGCTTCTTCAAGATCATCTGCCATACTATTTATCCACCAGGTATAAACACACTCTTCCCGTGATTCATGGCCATGTTCTGCATTGGATTGGTGTGCATGAAGGGGTGGCACATGCCCAGATCTATTCGATTATTTGCTTTTGTGTGAGTGCTATGAATTTGTTGGATCGAGCAAGCTGGAATTATTGTCTGGTTGCTGTATCCTTTAGACGAATCATCTCAGCCACTTGTTGGTGATTGGATGGTCCGTGTGCTAGATCAGGTGACTCGGATACTGCCACGATCAAGATTTTGCAGCTTGGTAAAGAACTTTGGCTTGGAAACATCCATAATGGAGTTGCCCTGCAAGAGAAACAGAGAGAGAAGCTGAATGTAAATCCCTGCCTACTAAGAAAAGTGATTGGTTCAGCTAGCGCAAAAAGAGATGAATCAGTATGCACATATACTCTCTCTCTCACTCACTCGCTTATTGTACATGATTTGTGGAAGTCAGGGAGCTGCTATTAATATGTGGGAGACTCCCAGAACTTCCGGGAGTGTTGGATGTCTGTTAATGACAATATGGTGGACACATTGGTGTACAATCCAGAGGCCAGTGGATGCTAATCAGAGGAACCTACTTTGCATAGATTCATGAAAATTTTAATGCGGTTTGTTGCTTGCCTCTGTCATCGAAATGATGTGTTTAATGAACGCTCATAGGTCAATTGCTATTGTAAACATACACTATATGAATTATTATTATTGCCATAAGACAGATCAGACAGTTTGCCTCCTTTACCGGTTCATTAGCTGACAGAAAGTTAAACTATGCCATATTGTTTATCAGGATGTCATTACATAGCTGTATGTAAAGATTTCAGTTAAGAACCCAGACAAAACAAGTAAACTGTTTATTTTGTCTGAATTAAAATGAAAAAAAAAAAGTCTCTGTGTATAAGGTTTTTTTCTAACAACAAAAACCCCTCTCTTTGTTTTCGGTGTGACTGTGTTCCTGAATCCACTGAGTCGGTTAATTAAAACACACCTCAGTTCGGCGTCCCCTAGAGTAACAGCGAAGAATAACTCTGAAAGGGGTGAACTTTATTTAACTCCTTCAGGACTCGGCCTGGGTTTGTCGAGCGAGAGCTCAGAGCTAAATCAACAGAAAGAGAGCGAGAGAGAGAGCGAGAGAGAGAGAGAGAGAGAGAGTATCAGCGCCATGTAGCGACCAACTCTCTGTGTGATGATAAGCTCAGCTCCTGAAGAGAAAATCCTCCCATTATCCCCAAATCCAACATGAAATACTGTCAGATGTACTGTATCCAGAGGACTAAAATCCTACCATTGTGTGTGGGTGTGCGTGTGTGTGCGTTTGTGTGTGTATGTGTGTGTGTGTGTGTGTGTGTGTTTTGTCATGATCATACCATCACAAGTCACCCCAATTCATATTCAATAATTTTATTACAGTAGTTAAGAATGCTGTACAATGACACTTTTGCATCATTATATCAACATTAATCACATTAATACATTTCCCAATTAATCTAAAGCATGAAAAATGTGACAATAGAAATATTTTCTGGATGTTATTTAGTTTATTTCGATAGATTTCTTGTATACGTGGGTCTAAGCTTTATCCCAAAAAGAATTTTAATTAAATAAGAGATTAAAATAGCACCTAGGAAATCTCCATTAAATGAAAAAAAAAACTATTAATAATAAACACTATTAAAACAATTAATAATAAAAATATATTTGTATAACTGTTTCTATTGTATATATGTAGTCATGCTAGCAAACATCTGAACTCATTTTAATAATTAGTTTTGAACACGGTCACTGCATTTTTTTTTTCAGAAATCTCTCAAAAATCTCAAGAAATCTCTCAAAATTAGCTTCATTTTTACACCAACCTCAGAAACTAAAGTTATGTCTCTGAGTTATGTCTCACTTGAATTCTGGCACACATGCAAACAATTACAGACACACAGGAACTAGAAACTCACCTCATCGTTATGGATTATACACTACCTGTGATTCGTTCCAGCTCATTCCCAAGCATTATTATCGTTATTGCCTTTCTGTGTATCCGATCCGGTTTTGTTTATGTGACTTCTCGAGCAGTCTAACTCAGTATAAGCCCGTCACGAATCGCTTGACCTCCGTCTGTTTTCTGGACACTGGTTTTGGATTAGCCTTGACTGTTCTGATTGCTTGGATACTTTTGAGATTAAATCGTTTTAACCACACATGCCTCTCCTAAGACTCTTTCATAACAGTCTGTCTAGACCTCATTCTGCCTAAAGAAACAAAAGTCACAGGAAAATATAAAATATGAAAAAGCAGTGTAATCAAAAGTTTTAATTATGACCCTAAGAAATTATTTTTTTCAAGGAACGTCTAAATAAACTGCTTATCCTCGAGCCTATACCAGGACACTTCAGGCACGAGGAGGGGTACACCTTGGACATGGTGCAAATCCATTGCTGGGCAAACACACGCTCAAACATACACTATGAGTAATTTGAGAATGCCAATTAGGCTATGTTTCATGTCTTTGGGAGGAAACCGCAGTATCCAGAGGAAACCCACTAAGCACAGGGAGAACATTCATCCACAAAGACTTCATAATAAGAATCAAACCCTCAACCCTGGAGGTGCAAGGCAACAGTGCTAACCACTACACGACCGTGCTGCCATATTAATAACTTAAACCATGCTCTAGTGAACAGTTTATCTTAGGAAACTTAGCGATAAGAAAAGACATAAGCTTGGAGTATACGCCAACTGCAAGCTTACCTGCCATCCACAGTTGTTTGTGTCGAACATGCTTTTCCAGCACTACTGTAGCATAATTGATTCACAATATGTTTGTGAGAATTAAATAATAATTCATGATATGTTTATATTTCTTTCATGCATCATTGTTAACCACTTTGCCTATTTAATGAAATCGTACCGTTAGTAAAATAATGTTTCGAAACACTTATTAATCAGGTTCAAACGCTAGCTTTAGTTTATTGTCGTTTGTGTTTCTTACGTTTGTGACATTTTGTTGCTTGTGTGTTTGGTCTGCTTTTATTCCCGTAACACATTTGTTATACTTTATGTGCATTATCTAATCCCGAATACAATTAAAACGGTTCACGGTGCGTCGCCATATTTTGCACGTGTGTGAATTGCTGATTTAGTGCAGCGCATCGTTAATGAGCGAGATGATAGTTGTCGGTTGTTATGCTTTTGTTTGGCTATAAATAGCTGAGAGGCAAAGGCAGAAATTAGAGTTATAGCATGTTGTCATGCTCCAGCGCACTTTCTTATTAAGCTAGAAAAGGGGAAAAAGGGTGCCGTGTAGAGTAATGACCAGGAATATTGTACGCTCGTACGCCCGATAATTAGAACGAGATCCCAATTTGCGAAATTTTAATAGTCACATTTAAACACAAGCACTTTTCTGCTCGGTAGTGATTTAATAATTGTTGCAATGAGATAGATTTAAAACTAATCCAGGCTAATCCAGAGACTGTACCGCTTACAAACCTGACATACAGTATAATGCATATGGATCAACAAGTTTGCTAAAGAACGATATTAAATTCGAATCAAGTACACATTTTGGGCTTATATTAAACCGACAGCTTTGGTGCTACATATATAGCATCATTGCTAATTAGTGCCCTTTGAGGGGGATATGGGTCATGGCTCAGTATTAAGCTATGACATGGTATAAACAGTCATTCATAGACAGCAAACCGATCAATCCTTCTTAGCACCATACCACCTGATTCTGTTCCTCCACAGGGGTCAAAGGGCACATCACTCAATCCAGTGGAACCAGGTTGGTTTGGAGCAGATGCGGGGTTTGACCAGTACCTAGTTACCACTGACAACGGTAACAATTTCTTACTTTACACAAGACTATTCCTTTCATTTTTATTAGGTTATTAGGTTTATTACTAGTTTATCACAAATATTCATTCTTTTCAAGTACTTTTCCTCCGATCGCTAATTGTTTATTCCAGTTTATACAACAATGCAGTCGTCTTCTCTAAACTGATCGGTTGTTGATTGGTCCTTTCCTGTAACAGTAATTCTGATATTAGTTCTGGCAACGAGAGCGTAACACCGTTTGTAGGGCAGATGCTATGGAAAAACATGTATGAATAGTGAAAATTGTGAACCACAATTTTAGCTATTAATTTAAAACATCATCGTAATTGTCACAATACGTAACTGTCAAAAAGAGCAAAGAAACAAGCAAACAAACAAATAAAATTATAGCTCTGAAACATCAGAGATGTTTTAAACTGTACCGATATTTCCACAGACCTAAAGGAACATCCAGGTCCAAATAAAGATTCCTAATTAGCTCATGAGATTAAAGTGAAAAAAAATAAAATAAAATAGAAAATCGTTGTGTGTGTGTGTGCATGTGTGTTTATACAAAAGGAGATGGTGAAAAGCGAGAGAAACGCTTTAGGCATTAAATTACCAGCTCCTTTTCTCATTATCATTTGGCCGTCTTTTACGGCCCACCAGTAAGAGATGATGTTCCCATGACCCTGCACCATACACAGCCATATTATTCAAAGCCAGCTGTATGAAATTCCTGCAAATAAAACCTTTGTCGCACACAAACGGCTAATTATTTGACAGATTGGACCCCCATTGGGTCGGGTTACAGTGTGAAGTGGCCACAACCCACTCCCCCCCCCACCACACACACACACACATATACACATACACCCTTACCCCAGGTCCCACAGGGAAAAAAAACCCACAGGGCCCCTTTCTTTTCATAGATTATATTTTACCCTCCCAGCCATCCATCCAAGCTATGAGAGGGGGAGTATATGTGTGTGTGAGAGTGAGCGAGAGACACAGAGAGAGGGAAAAAGAGAGAGAGACTCAGAGTGTGATGAGGGCCTGTGTGTCAGTGACAGCAGTCATTTCAGAATTTAAAGGGTGTTCTCAAGCAGAAATATTTAATCTCTCTTGGAAAATAAGGCCGGTGGGGGCGGGGGAGATGTTGAAAGAGAGAGCTGTCACTCACGGCGATGTTGTAAGGACGAATTCCTCCCTCTTGTTTCTCTAAAAGTGTCCCCTTAACAGCAAGGACACTCGCAGCACATACACACACACATACACAGATACAAATGCACATGTTCAGTGTGTACACTTATGGTTCGGGAAAGAATATTATACTCGCTAGTGGAAGATAACATCGCCTGATAAGCACCAATGAACCGAATCATAAATGTTAATATGTCCGACATGCAATTTGGATTAAAGCCTGAGTTGCATTTAATGAGATCTCATAAAAGACGTGTTGTGGATACAGTTTCTAAAGAACACACCATTTCATATGAGCCCAAACACTTTAAAGTCCATTAACAGTCAAGGAGTCTGTTTTTTTTTTTCAATTCTTGTAGACTGTTTTTTTTTTTTTTTAATCTTTACATAAAGGAACTAGTTCTTGTTGATATAAAGCGACTTTATAAAGTATAAGTGGCATTTTGGGAAGAAAAAAAACAGACTACTGTATGTTGCCTGTCCATTGCACAATAATTGCTTAAGCTTAATTCAAGAAGTGAAAAAGTATGAAAAATGTAATCACAATCCAGCTGAAACGCAGAAAGGTAAGAAACCAAATAACACCGCCATCTTTCAAGTTCCCAAAACTGAAGCCGACCACAGTGCATCACTGGTTTATTTCTACTTCCTGTTGGTCTAAAAGGGCTTTTGCGCATTATATAAAGGGCTTTTGGAAAAGATCTTAGCAGAATATATTGAACTGAAACTCCCTGCGGTTTGCAGCATTGCTACGGCAGGTACAGCAGGTCGGCACACACTGTGATAACCTTTGCCTCCAGCTATGCCACTTTCCAGCGTACGCGTTAAATCCAGCGTGGGCAGCCACGGTCCCGTGTGAAACAGAGAAATGAAACATGAATCCGTAAATGTCAAAATGGAAGCCATGCAGAAGCCTTGGACTCGGCAGAGACCAGTTTCATAAAAGCGTACGCGCATATACACACACATACACACACTCTGTAGAGCTTCTCACAGTCTGGCGATGTGTCAAGGAGTAACTCTAGGCAAGAATCTTTAATCCAGGAGACACATGGTCTAGCTAATTCTTCGATATTCAGACAGATGAGTCTAGAGTCTGGTGCCAGTCAATGCTAAAGACTTGTGTACACTCTTGAGCTCAAGGGTTTCTTGAATGGATAATATTTTTATCTTTTTAAAGCTTCACTCCATAGGTGGCACGGTGGTGTAGTAGTTAGCACTGTCGCCTTGCACCTCCACGGTCCAGGTTCGATTCTCAGCCAGGCTCGATTCCCGTCTCTGTGTGCATGGAGTTTGCATGTTCTCCCCATTCTTGGTGGGTTTCCTCCGGGTACTCCGGTTTCTTCCCACAATCCAAAGATATGCAGATTAGGCCAATTGGCATTCCCAAATTGCCCGTAGTGTGTGAATGAGTGTATGTGTGTGTACCCTGCCTTGTGCCTCCTGTGATAGGCTCCAGGCCCCCCGTGACCTTGAATACAGGATAAAGCGGTATAGAAGATGAGTGAGTAAGAGTAAAGCTTCAAATGGAAATCATCAATTTTAGGACACATAAAGATTTCTCCAGATGTATAAACCAAACAATCCTTCATGGTGCTAAGCAGAACCTTTGTTCCTAAGAGTCTGTGGACCTTTACCAGGACATGACATGCAAAGAAATATCAAGAAGCTGGCAATAGGATTCATTAGAAGTGTTACTTCAGTGATGAGGTTCAGTGTCATACTTGTCAGCTTGAGACCCAAGCACCCAGCGTTAACTTGAAAGGTTTGGCCATTTATAAAATGGTACAGGTTTTGTCATCTTTGCAGCATGGAAAGTGCAGTATCTGCAACATGGTTTGAAGTTAAATTTGAAGTTGTGTTAGGAAGACCTGGAACTAGAGTTGGCACGGTGGTGTAGTGGTTAGCAATGTGGCCTTGCACCTTCAGGGTTAAATCCTTCAGGATTTGATTCCTGCTTTGGGTCTGTGTGAAAGGGGTTTGCATGTTTTCCTTGTGCTTGGTGGGTTTCCTCAGTGTACTCCAGCTTTTTCCCACAGTCCAAAGACATGGCTAATTGGCATTTCCAAATTGATTATAGTGCGTGAAAGAGTGTGTACTTGTGTGCCCTGCAATGGATTGGCACCCTGTCGGGTGTGTACCCCACCTTGTGCCATGAGTTCCCAGGGATAGGCTCCAGGCCTCCTGCGACCCTGAATAGGATTAGCAGTATAGAGAAGTAGGGCGACACGGTGGTGTAGTGGTTAGCACTGTCGCCTTGCACCTCCAGGGTCCGGGTTCGACCCCCGGCCAGGCTTGATTCCCGTCTCTGTTTGCATGTTCTCCCCGTGCTTGGTGGGTTTCCTCTGGGTACTCCGGTTTCCTCCCATAGTCCAAAGACATGTAGGTTAGGTTAATTGGCATTCTCAAATTGCCCGTAGTGTGTGAGTGTGTGTATGTTTGTGTGCCTTGCGATGGATTGGCACCCAGACCAGGGTGTATCCTGCCTCATGCCCTAAGTCTCCTGGGATAGGCTCCAGGCCCCCTGTGACCCTGAATACAGGATTAAGCGGTAATAACGGTGAGTGAGTATAAAGAAGTAGTGCTATACTGCCTACCTATCTTTTCTTGAGTCATTGATAAAAGCCACCAATCTGACCTATTCAGCTGGCCCATCTTTTGGCAACTCAAAACATTGTACTGGTCTTGTTTGTGCATATCAAAAAATAAGGGTCATGTAACAGGTTTGACCCAAAGTTGCACGGGCGGCACCATGAAACACAGACACAAGACGAGATCTTAGATGAAAAGGATTATTTATTAGAAATAAATAAGGGAAGGAAAGGGTAAAGGGAGGGAGGACGGAAAAAAAGGGAAGGGATGATGTGTGCATGTGCAGGGTCCGAGGCAGTGCCCAGCTGGCATGCGGGCACGCGGCTGGCAGCGGTGGGCGGAGTGGCCGAACGGAGCACGCGAGGTAGCGCTCCTGCACGCTCCCTCTCGGTTCCTCCCCGCTGTCGATGACCGGCCTGGCCCCTCCCAGCTCTCTGTGGGCGCGGCCTCAGGCGGGAGTCTCGCTCGGACGTCCATCGGCTGGGCGGCTTTCCCGGCGGCGGGGACGCGAAGGCGGGCTCGACGTGGGAACAAAGGATGCCGTGGGAGATCGTGCAGCTCTTTCCAAAGGGGCGGAAATCCAATGTCCTTTTCAAAGTCTCTGGGGCACGTTCCATTTCCCCACTCGCATGCCACTCTCGAGCTCCACCGCGTTACGCTCTTCTCGGACCCCGGACCAAACTCCGCGCCTTGCTTTTATAATGCGGAGCAAGCCCGAGATCCTATTAACGTTAATCACTGCCAGCCGGCCCGCATAGGCGGCCCCATCCCTTTGCACACCTGCAGAAGGGGTGCCGCCTACTTAGGGAGCCTACGAAGTGAGCGAGGGGCGATTATAGATTTGGGCGCACGCCCATCAGAGGCGCACGCCGTGACAGGTCAGAAGCATATGTTGGAATGGGCCACCTGGATGCCTTTAAACACTGACCCAAGAAAAGCTACCCCAGTTTCATGCTGTCTGATTGCACTCTAGAGTAGGTTTGCAGCATAGCCCTTGTTCACGATCTTGCTAATTTCACAATGCCTAACTTGACCAAATTCTCAATTCAGCACTCGGTGCTTCTCTTAATGACTTGAGGACAATAGAGAAATGTATTCTATGTACAAGCATAGTAATTCCAAACAAGAACAATAGCAGGTTCTGAGTTGTGAAAACTACCCAGGAAGGGTACCCAGAACTTACATCCTCAACATGGAGTCTCATTTTGGTTTTCACCAACTCAATGCTTTGGAGAGAACATGTGGAAATTATAAACCGCTGAAGGCTGTCTGCACTGGCGAGGCAGTCTGTGTCGTGGGTTGGCACGGCATGGGCACTACTGTCTGCCATGGTGCACTCTCTCCTTGTCCCCACTCGGCTGGCACCAACCCAGTTGCGCATCCCTGTGCCTCACCTGGATGAAGGGCACCGAGACTCGCCCTTCACGCCCGCTTCCCCAGTGAGCAAGCATATGGCTGTGGAGCACCTTGAAAAAGCCTGGGAGTTAGCAGGCAGGGTCGGGATGTGGGCAGACGGTGTGGGCATACCTCCCCCAGAGTGACCCGATGCCAGCATAACCAATATAACAATACACCTTTCCCATCATCAACCCCAACTGTCCCCTAATTGCCCCATAATGTGTAGGCAGTTAGGGCCAACCTATGTACCATAGCTTGATGATTATGATTGGCCTCACATGATATAAAACAATGTTTTTTCAGATCAGCGTGGGATTAAGGTCAGAAGTGGTCAACAGTTTATAGTTGGTGAGTCTCTAGAATCAAAACTTTAAGAAGATTAAATCTTGTTATTATATCACATTTATATTTTTAAAAATGCGACAAGTCGGTAAGTTGAAATGGTTAGCGAGCAATCTTACAACATGGTGACAAACAAAGGTGCTGAACAGGTACATGTTTGTTCCCCCATGGTAAACACTGTGTAGATTTACCCCCAAAGGTACATTTATATGGTCCTTGAAGTATAATTATGTAAGTAAGCTAGAAAAATTCACTTCACCAAGGTGCAAAAGTCATACCCTTGCAAAAAGTTCCAAATCAGATCAAAGGATCTGATTTATACCGATCCTGACTAAAGTCTTAAGCAGTGGTTTTGTTCAGGCTTCTGAGCATGAAGATGTGATGAACTCAGTGGTTGGCCTCTTGCTCTCACAGGGGTCTAATGACATGCGTTGCTCTGCTCTATTTTGTGAATGGAGATAGTATGCGACGGGTCTCCAGCTATCTGCCTTCCTCATTAGCCTGCGGGAGGAAACAAAGGGACAATGGCACGTTAAAAAGTGCCATCCCTCATCTGCGGGGCCACCGCCTGACACATTAGGAATCGGTATGCTCAATTAAGCACTGGCAGGCTCATTTTTCTGATACACACTCTCCTTCTTGCTCTCTCTTTATTACTCCGTCTTGCTCTCATATTCACACTTATATCCCCTTTGATCTGCACTGGTGGTCTGCTCTAATGCATCTACAGTATATATACATATGTTGTTAACATGGCACTGACCAAGGCAAACACATTCCTTCGTGTTTGAACCTCGGATCGCTATTGTACTGTATAGTGGTTATGAAAAATGATGGGTTTGGTTGAGTCCGCAAGACAGCATGATGATAGAGATCTGGGTTTGATGAAAGACCGAGGGCATCCCTCCTTGTCTAAATGGAGTTCTGTCACAATAGCAGACTATTTCCTTTTCCGTGGGTGAAAAATGACGCACTCGGAGTAAAGTGTTTCCCTTGGTCATGGGGTCATCAGGTCGCTGAACAGATACAGACTTTAACCCGCCTTTTAGTCCTGTTATTACCCTGCACATACCGACATACAGTACACTAAAGCACTCTGTTGGATGCACTACACTATACTACCATCCGTGTGTTCCTATTTTTTTTTTAAGCACGTCATGACAGAAACCTGATGTATGCCTGTGTGTTGACACACTAATGTGGTCAAAGGTGGCAAAGTCCTGCGAGAACGAAACAGAGTGGCAGTAATCATAACAGCCGGCCGGTGGCTGAGACGAACTTGTTGTGTTGCTAATTACTGCAATTATGAGGATGCAGGGTGCTGATGAGTGGTGTGTGCGTTTGTGTGTGTGTGCGCGTATGTGTGTGTGCGTACGTGTTGCAGCAGGGGCGATTAAGTAGGGGATTAGCTGGCTGTCCTGAAGAGGGGGGCGGCACATCCCGAGACCAGCCCTGACCTTCTCATTTCATCCTCATTAGTATCTCATGTCAACAGAGCGCCTGCTCCTTAATCATCTGCTATCATCGCACACACAACACACATATCCACACACACACACACACACACACACACACACACACACACAAAGAGAGAGCGAGAGAGAGCCATAAATCCAAAAACACAACCAGCACAAACATGACCAAGTTTCTTCAAGGGCAACTAGCCTGCTTTTTGCTACACTTGGTTAAACTGCTAATTGTGTAATTTGAAAAACTCTCTAATGCTAAGTTCTTTTGTTGTTGTTGTTAGCATCATAGTGATTAGCCTGTATCCTGGGCACTTTGCTAATCAGCTCAGCTTACTTGTAGGAATTCTTTCATGCAAATTTTATGTTTTGTTTGTTTTTTCTTTGCTATCTTTTGTTTTGTTTCAAGTGTGACTAGCTGGTGTCACGTGACTGCTAGTCTGTTAGCTAATTATAATAACAGTAATAATAGAGAAATGTTAATTTATTTATTTATTCACTTATATTGCTAGCAAGGAACATTTTACAGCTAGTGGAACTGAAAATAATCTTCTGTGATTTTAAGGTGAAATTTCATATAGCAAAACAGATTTTTCTATAGGAAATAATGTAAATGCAAATAATCCGTTTCATCCACCTCAAAAATATTATCAATATTACCAATTTCCAACACTATAATAATATTTTTCCATAAAACACAATCAAAACATTTAAATGACAAAAGACATGTAAATGAAGTAAAATATTAAATGAATAGACGTTAAACATTACTTAACTTTAATTTATCAATAATTTCCTCTTGGCACCAGCTGCTTTAAAAACTGAACTGAAAGCGTCTCCCTTTTCTTTTTGCTACCATCCTTGCTAACATTCTCAAGTCCCATGGTGCTATGTCTTCACTAAATCTTGCACAAAATGCAAAAACAAATAGATAAACTCAATTTGCTTGGCTTTCTACTACGCAAATTTTGAGCGGCTCCCAAACGCACGTGTAATTTATCCAGCGTACGATTCGGCTCGCTTCGGATGCAAAATTTCAATTCTTATGGCAAAAACTTAATTGGATGTAAAGTTCTTCAAGCGCCAAAATTATAAGCACCCTCAGCTATCTATAGCAATTGGACAAAGAAGGACTGAGCTGCTAGCAAGATATTATACTAGACATACTGCCTAAATATGTAATCAGTTTATTCGTACAAAGAGAACAGTTTTATCTGTGTTCTATTTCTTGTTAATTTCTTAAACTACTCAAGTTGTTGTTTTTTTTTTTACCTCAACCCTGATCATTCTAGCCTGCATGCACTGAGCTGTCAACAGGGACCATTCAGTGTGTGTTGCGTGGCTTATACATGTGTTGCAAATGGCAGCACGAGGGCTCGTCTGTCTGTGTCAGAGTGTGTGTGCCACCGCCAGTCCCAGGCAGGCCAACACAAATGAGGCCCATTCATTTCCCCGGCCCGGCATATGGCACGCCGTTGTCCTCAGCCACTTCGCCACTATTGGTGCAATTTATTGGCACACGCTTTCATTTCACACAAACAAGATTTAAGCATGAGGGCACGACAATTGAGCCTGAAGCATCTCTTTCCCTCAGACGTCTTCATCGTTTAACCATTATGCTTGGTACGATACTTTAAATAAATAGTAATCTGAAATATGTTAAAATAATTGTCACTGCAATCAAATTTTCAACATGCTAAGTAATCTATCTCAATAATTATTATTATTGAGATGAGATTATTGAGATATTATAATTATTTGGCCTTACTTACTGATGAGATTTTTAAAAATGTTACATCTCTTTAAGTTTCCTGAGAAAACTTTTAAAATGAATAATGAAAAAAAAAAAGGTTCCTGAAACATTTGACTTCTTGGAAAGTTTTTTCATGTTATTTTTTTTTCAAGCTTGTTTTGAAGTAAAATGCATTATTACAAAATTTTATACTTTGCAAGCAATGGAAAACTTCTGCTTTAATATAAAAAAACCCACACACACAAAGTGCTAGTGAGCGTTTTTTTTCCTCAGGCTCTGTGTTGCCACACCGAGCCGGAAACCGGGGCTGCGGAACTTCCTTAAACACTGAACTTTAACAAGAAAAAAGAGACATATAGCAGCATAAAAATATGTTTTAAGCCGTGTCTAGACTAAGCCATGTCAGTCAGGGGAAGGCAAACATCTGAACGCAATCACGCAGATTTTTTGAAGAAGTCTTAAGCAGACACGTGGTGATGAGATATGTACGATATATATCACACCTTCTGTGCATCAATAGCTTCAGGATTTCTGCTGATGGATTTGTTAATTAGTTGTTAATTAGTTTGTATGATGGGTCCAAATGAGAGTATAGTCCATGCACCAGCAATCATTTACCTTTCAAAGGGTTTCGTTTTCTCATCATCTCTTATGTCCTCCTAGAATTATCTCTCAGATCTCAAATTCACAGCTTCATTTCTCACACTTTGAATCCCGTCTCAGTCTTTCTTTCTTTTTTTGTCTTAATTTTCTTTCTTTCTTATACTCGTTTGAATTTTTTTCTTTCAGTCTTTCAATTTTTTCATTCAACCTTTTTTCTGGCAATCTTTACTTTTTGACCTTTCTTTATTTCTTTTCACATTTTATTAGCTTTTTTTCTTTTATTGCTTCTTTGCATCTTTTTTCTTTCTTTTTTACTTCCTCTTTTCTGGGTTGTCTCTCAATGTTCCATCTTTCTTTCAGTCTTTTTTCATTTATTTCAAACTTTCCTTTTTTACTTGACTCAATCTTCTTTCTTTATAATTGTTTCCCGTTCTTTTTGGTTTATCATATTTTTCATTCTTTCTTTCTATTCATTACTGTATTTCACGCTTTCTCTTTTTTCTAGATTGTCTCTAAATTGTATTTTTTATCTTGAAAAGTTTTTTTTTTTACCATATCTCACAATTTCTATCTTTCTTTCTGTCTTTCTTTCTGGTCTATCTCTCTATTTTCTAATTTCTTTTGAATTTTTCTTTCAATATTTCAGTTTTTTACTTGACTTTTTTACTTCTTTCCTTCCCTTCTTTCTTTCATAATTGCTCTCTTTCACAGCTTAATTTATCTAAATAATCTAAATCTCATTTCTCAGATGTTCTTTCTTTATTTTCTCCTTTTTTCCTCGATTGTCTCTTACTTTGACCTTCTTTCTTATACTGATTAGATTTTTTTCTTGCAATCTTTCCATTTTTCTTTGTCATTTGTCTTTTTTCTTCCTTCCTTCCTTCCTTCCTTCCTTCCTTTCTTTCTTTCTGGTTTGTCATATTTTTGTCATTCTTCCTTTCATTCATTCTTGTATTATTTTTTTCATACTTTCTTTTGTTCTAGTTTGTCACATTTTTTTCTTTTAACTTTTTCTTTAACTCTTTTTTATTTGTTTTTTTGCAAACTTGACTTTTTGACCTATGTAACAATGTCTTTCATTCTATCTTTCTTTTCTTTCTTTTCCTCTTTTCTCATTTGTCTCTCAATGTTCCTTCTTTCTTTCAGTATTTTATATTTCAAACTTTCCCTTTTTACTTGCCTCAATCTTCTTTATTTCTTTTTTCTTTCTTTGCCAAAT
The DNA here is from genome assembly GCA_030347435.1 of Clarias fuscus. Taxonomy (NCBI): domain Eukaryota; kingdom Metazoa; phylum Chordata; class Actinopteri; order Siluriformes; family Clariidae; genus Clarias; species Clarias fuscus. Next base: position 34,084,026 of record CM059208.1, on the reverse strand, counting down.
TCCCTCAAATATTCCCCAAAATAATTTCCCTTAAATATTTAATGTGTTCCCATCTTCCTTCCTTTCTTTCTTCCCTCCGTATGATAACCACACTTTAATTTCTTCTACTTTACATTCTCCATTTCTGTCCAGGAGCCGCAGCTCTGTAAATGAACTAGCCGGAGAAAAAACTCTAACGAACTCCCAAAACTTCGCCAGTTCCAGTGGCGAACTGTAAAGATTAATGGATTTGGCTCACATGTTTAACACTTTTTCAATGGAGTGAGAAATAAGTGGCCCACAGAGACTCTGTAAAAAAATAAAAAGCTGAGGGCCGGCTGTTTGGGCTCAAACGGGTCTGTGATTAGCGAATTCTCATTCCTTCCATCGGGGTCTTGTTCAGATTAACTGTGAAAACAGGAACTAAATAAACTGACAGATTCAAGTCAGGGATTGTTAACGTAACTGTTTCATGCCAAGGTTTTCCTGCTGTAGCTGTAAATGTTGAAATGTTTAATGTGTTGTTTATAAGGTGGCCGTGTTCTTCAGCATCTACCAACGTGTGCATCATTAAACTAGATCATACAGCAATAAAATTATACGATGCATATTAATATTCCCAATATCGTAGGCCAAGGTTAGTTCCAAATATATTGGGTAACATTTTGACCCGAATGCACCATTTCAATAAAAAGGGCCAGGACTCTTGATACAAACTTATCAGCATATAGATATGAACCAATAGATTCCATCTGCTGCCCCATGCCTGGACCCGCCCCACAGCGCTGGCATGTCACTGGCCAGCTTCCCATGTCAATCACGTCATGATGGATGAGGTGAGAGGTCATGAACCGTTCTCGCCACACTCAGCTGCGTCTCAAGGTCCTGACTGCAGTGGTGCTTCAAAGTGTGAAATCAGCAACGTGAGGTTCGAGTCAGGACCCGGACCCTGCTTAGGAGATCCACGTGCTTTTAGCAAAGCATGCTGGGAGAACAACAGCATGAGAGTACCAGGGAGGTTTCTGATTCCGACTGGACAGGAGGTCTGACAGGAGTCCCGGGTGTGCGTTCATATCAGAGTGTGAACATGTCATAATTTCTATACTTCTCACTAACTGTCATGTCAAATTCCCTTCATCAGGTGAATTTTTGTTGCCTTTCTCTCAATTTTCCTTTCTTTCTTTGTTTCTCATTCCTTCAATTCCAATTTCTGTTTCTTTTCTCTCTTCTGCACTTCCTTCTTTCCTATCTTCTTTTCTTCCTTCCTCCCTTACTTCCATCCCTCTTTCCTTTCTATCACTCTTCCTTTCTCTATTCCTTCATTTATTTTCCTTCCCTCCATCCAATAAATATTTTCTTTCTTTCCTTTCTTTCTTTCTTTCCTCTATACCATGACCTTCTTTCTTTCTTTCTTTCTTTCTTTCACCCATCTTCCCTGCTATCTTCTTTATTTTCATCTGTCCCTCCCTTTATCCTGTCCTCCTTTCTCTCACGTCTCCTTCCTTCCTTTAGCCCTTTCTCCCTTCCCTCCTTTCTTGATGTCTTTCTCTCATTTTTACTTCCTGTCTAAATTCCACTTATCACATTTTTATGATTCCTTCCTTCCATTCCTTGTATCTGGTAACATCTTTTCTTTCTTTGCTTTTTTTCTTTCCTTTATTTCATTCTTTCCCATCTTCTCTGATTTCTTTTGTTCTTTGTTTTGCTTTTTTGATTCTCACTTCCTGTCTAAATTTTGCTCCATTATTACATTATATTTCCTTCCTTCCATGTGACCAGCTCTATCCTGTTGTTCTGTATTTCCACAGAAATTACACACAGGCAGCTGAGGGAACACTAGTTTATATCTGCTACTGTATAACATGTGTGAGAGAAGGAACTAATGTGTTTTATGGACGTTCCACAACATTAAACTGAACTTTTTGGAAGGAGTCTCCAGCGTCAGAACACTACTGAGAAGTTGCGGTTTTGTCTATTTAACTTTAATAGAAAGTAAAAACGAGAGGCTGGTGAGGGAACGGTTGTTTATAGATGTTGTGATGTAACAGGGGCATTAGATGTCATTTTAAATGCTTATAAGGAATTTAAAAGTGTGATAATGTGGGACAGGGGAATCTTCGCTTTGACATCAAGCATCATAATTCTTCAGTATTATTTTATTTATGTCAATGTCCTGCTTTGTATTGCATTTGTTTTCGTTTACTAAATGAAGATCATTGGATTCTGTCAAATTGATCAGTGATTATTTCCAGTTTTCTTAGACTCAATATGGTTTTAAGAAATATAGGATATGAGCTCTTCATTAAAATAATTGATGTTTATGTGATTCTGATTAATTACTTTTGAACATATAAATATCTATGGCCTTGGATATGTTTTCTTATCTTGTCCTTGGGTACATGGTGTTTCTCTGAATGTCTTTCAGTGCTGTAATTCTCTCTCTCTCTCTCTCTCTCTCTCTCTCTCTCTCTCTCTCTCACACACACACACACACACACACACACACACACAAATCTATGAGGCAAAGTACTGTAAGAATGATATATAAAGGGATTAAACAAGTAAATTAATGAACAATCTCCAATCCTCATCATCATCATCTTCTTCATCATCATCATGACTTCCTCATCTTTTTATTTCTGATATTTAATCCATACATCATGACCCACGTGGCTCTTCTCCTCCTCTCCGTCTCTCCTCCTCTCTGTCTCTTTGTCCCACTCTAATCTCGTCTGATTTATGTCTGGCCTTTATGACTACCTCCGTCATTTCTCTGACACCTGACACCTGCAGGAGGAGTTTTATGCTTTTCATAACTGGATGAGTTTCTTTTACCTCCTGTCTCTGCGCCATAAATAAACCGGAGGAGCAAAATCCACTCCTCGGGATTCACACTCACCACGAGAACGTAATAAAAGCTGCTTTTTTATTAAAGGTCACGTCTGCAGGAGACGTGTTTAATCCTCCTGGTTAATTTTTTTTACACATGTTTTTCTCCTTCCTAGGAAATAAAGATCCTGTTTGTCTAAAACATGACTGAAGTTAGCGACTGGGTGGAGGTTTGACCTTGACGCTCTTCTGCCACGTGTGAAATCTGCTCAGATTCACGTCACTGCGTGAGACAGAGATGAGGATGAGACACACGTTATTCTGGGACTCAGTTATGAAAGTTGACGCTTATTCATTGTTTCACCTGAACAGTCTAAGGTAATAAGTAATTACATAACTGTAATAATAATTACTACTTTCCCTTTTAATAACTCAACATCAACAACAACAACAATAATAATAATAAAATAATAACATCAACAAAAAACATCAGTCATAGATATAATAGAGATGATAATAGATATAATAATATCAACAATATTAACACCTAAAAACCCAAGCAACAAGAACAGCAACAACAACAATAACAATAAAAATAATAATTATTATATTAATAATAATAATCATTTTATATTTTCCCTATTTTTTTCTTTCTTTCTTTCTTGTTTTCTTGTTATTTGTTTGTTAGTTTGTTGATTGGTTGGTTGAGTTATCTATCTATAAAGTTATCTTTTCTTTGTTCCTCCTTTTTATCTTCTCTTCTTTGTCTCCTTTCTTTTGTTGTTCCTTTTTTAATGCATTTATTAATTCATTTATTTACTTATTTACTTATTTTAGTTATTTATTTATTCTTATTTTTTTAATTTATTCTTTTATTTCAACTTCTCCTTTTATTGCTCTGTTACTTTTTTTCTTTTCTTTCTTTCTTCCTTTATTTTTAGTTTCCTTTTTGTTTGATTGTTTGTTTTGTATTTTGTATCTGTTATGTATTTTGCATTATTCTAACCGTATCTTAAATCTATTTTCTTTTCTTTTTGTCACCTTTTTAAAAGAAAATAATTGTTATCTATCTACGTATATAGCTATTATTTATTTTTATATACTTTTTGATTTATTACTTTTTGTAATTCCTTCCATTTAAACCCCATATTTCTTTCTTTCTTTACTTTAACTCTCTTACTTTCTTTTTTCCATACTGTCTTTCTGTCCTGCTTTCTTGCGTGGTAATGTCTTGCTGTCTCGTCTCGTGTCCTCTCTTCCTGTCCTGCCCGACGTCTTTTTTTTACTTTTTGTTACTGTCAGTAGAATGACGATGTTTTGAATGTTTGAATAGAGTGTGTGTGTGTGTGTGTGTGTGTGTGTGTGTGTGTGTGTGTGTGTGTGTGTGTGTGTGTGTGTGTGTGTGTGTGTGTAAATCTCCAGTCTCAGTGGGGACAGTTACAGAACCTCACTTTTCACTTTAACACCATGTGAGAGTTAATGAAGGTAGAGAAGCCTGAGAGACTGAAACACAGACTGATGCTGTATAGTGACGTATCAGACTCTGTGTGTATGTGTGTGTGTGTGTGTGTGTGTGTGTGTGTGTGTGTGTGTGTGTGTGTGTGTGTGTGTGTGTGTGTGTGTGTGTGTGTGTGTGGTGTGTGTAAATTCACTGCTTGGACATTGTTGCAGTAGTTCTGCTGGTTTCCTCAGTGATGACATTAAACAGGGAGGAAAAAGTGGCTTATTATGTGTGATAGAGTGAGAGAAGAGATGGAGGGATGGAGAGGTATGACGCATGGCCTCTGGTGAACACATCTGAGACAGAACTGAGGAAATGTCACGTATCTGAAAAGCAAGGTGCTGTAAACACACATGAAAAGCTTCCTTTGTTCCGTTGAGTGTTATGAGGAGTGTGTGTGTGTGTGTGTGTGTGTGTGTGTGTGTGTGTGTGTGTGTGTGTGTGTGTGTGTGTGTGTGTGTGTGTGTGTGTTGTGTGTGTGTGTGTGTGTGTGAGAGAGAGAGAGAGAGAGAGAGAGAGAGAGAGAGAGAGAGAGAGAGAGAGAGGGAGAGTGCATGAGTGTGATGAAGCTTCCAGCCTCGCATGCTTCAGTGTGGCAGTGTGTGTTGGCATGGCGACTCGGGCCGCAGGTTGGCACGACCGTAAACACTTGGATGCCAGTGAAATCAAAGCACCATGGCCTCACAGGTGCTGGAATAATGTGTGTGTGTGTGTGTGTGTGTGTGTGTGTGTGTGTGTGTGTGTGTGTGTGTGTGTGTGTGTGTGTGTGTGTGTTGTGTTTGTGGAAAAAGAGAAAGAGAGTAAAAGAAAAAGAAGGAACAAAATCTGTCCAAACTCCTGCTTGACCCCTAAACAACACACACACACACACACACACACACACACATTATTAGATTAAATTCTCTTTTACCTTCAATTCTTTCTCTCTCTTTTCTCTGTCTCTTTCCTAAATTTTCTGAATATCTATCTATCTATCTGTCTGTCTTTCTATCTCCACATAAGGCTATTTGTGATTCTTTTTTTCCTGTATTTCTCTTGCTTGGACTCATTCTTTCTTTTTTATTATTATTTGTGTTTCACTTTTTTAAAAACATAATTTGTCACTCTTGTTTTTCTTTTTTCCTCTTTTATTTCTTCCTCTTTACATTTTATTCTTATTTTTCTTAGCATTTTTTGTTCTGACTTACCATCTTTGTCCCATATTTCTTGCTTTCTTTCTGTCCTTCTTTTTTCATTTTTTCTTTTCCTCCTCTCTCTCTGTCCCTTTTCTTTTTCTTTCTTTCTTTCTTTCTTTCTTTCTTTCTTTCTTTCTTTCTTTCGTATAATACTTTTCAACCTTATATTCTGCATTTTCTTTCTTTCCTTTTCTTTTTTTTTGTTTATTTTTCTTGCCTGTTCTTCTTTTTCCACCATTTTTCCTCAGTTCTTTCCATTTCTTTTTTTCTTTTGTTTTTCTCCCTTCCCTCTCTTTTTTATTTCGATTTTTTATCCTCATCTTTCCTCATAGTTATTTTTATTTTTAAATTTTGCCTTTTTCTTTCTTTCTTTCTACATTTCTCCATCCCCACATTTTGCTCTTTCATTCTTTCTTTATCCCCCCCCCCACATTTGTTGCTTTTTTTCTGTCTTACTTTCTCTTTGTTCCCCATTTATTCTGTCTTTTCTTTTTCTTCTTCTTCTTCTTCTTATAGATAGATAGATAGATAGATAGATAGATAGATAGATAGATAGATAGATAGATAGATAGATAGATTACGTTATTAGTCCTAAAGGAAATGTAATTTTTTATAGACTAATAGTTCCCTCTTATTTCCTTTGTTTATTTCTTTCCTTCTGTCTGTCTGTCTGTGAGAGAAACCCGTCTGCTGGTTTGAGTTTAATGGACCTCCTGTCACTTATTTTATACACACCCCCTAGGGGCCAGTGGGAATCCTGGGGGCGGGGTTAGTGAACATGGGCGGGAATGAGGAGGTGGGCTCATGGAGTAAAAAGTCAAAGTTGCCTAGATAAAGTTTATTCACCTCATCTTGATTAAACAAATATATAAATATAAATGTATGCTATATAATGTATGGATGTATGTAGTTTGTGGTTTGGGTTGCCATGGTTCAGCAAAAATCCACTGCACCTTAATGGAACATAATACCTGTATTGGTAATACGCGTACAATCCACACAGAAATACAACTGACACAAAGTGAAAAGTGAAATCAGTTTATATTATACGACTGGGATAATGAGTTTTCAGTATTTCTTATGAAAAAACAGATACACAACTGATGCTCAGTCTGCAATTAATGGATATTATACACAAGACCTGGCAACCCTGAACAACACAGATTAATTTATTTAAATACTAAAGTATTCTCTCTCTCTCTCTCTCTCTCTGTGTGTGTGTGTGTGTGTGTGTGTGTGTGTGTGTGTGTGTGTGTGTGTGTGTGTGTGTGTGTGTGTGCGCGTACAGGGTCACTCGTCAGCAGCGTGAGCTCACACACTCCCCTGCCTCATTTCCTGTTTTGCTCTTAATTGAGAATGTTCTGGAAAAATCATTACTATATTAATGATTTAACACGGAGCAACTAGCTGCTGCTTTCTTCCCCGAGTGGAAGAGGAGGTTCGGCTGCGATCGATAGTCATGCGCACTCATTACCAGGGCACAGTGAGAGTGATTAGAGTGATTAGGACGACACCCATGACTTCAAATTATCTTTATTTTTAATTGCATATTATCAGGAGGCTGAGAGTAAACCTGAGATAATGACGAAACGGGAAAAAGGATAAATCTGCTCTTCCTCTGCTTTTTACTCACTGACTGAACACACACACACACACACACACACATTTACATGTCTTACATTAGGTTTAGATGATGAGGAAGGTGTCTGATTCAGTGTGTGAAGACATCACTCATGCCAAAGCTCATACACACACACACACACACACACACACACACACACACACACACACACACACACACACACACACACACACACACACACACACACACACATTTACATGTCTTACATTAGGTTTAGATGATGAGGAAGGTGTCTGATTCAGTGTGTGAAGACATCACTCATGCCAAAGCTCATACACACACACACACACACACACACACACACACACACACACACACACACACACACACACACACACACATACACACACATTTACATACATACACACACATGCTTCATCTCACATCACACATCTACAGGAAACCCAAAGCGACAGTGCCACTTTCTATCTTTCTCTCTTTTTTTCATTGTTTTCTTTTTTTCTTTATTCATTTATTTGTTTATTTGTTTATTTCATTTTCCCTCTGTTTCTCTCTCTTCCCTTTGAACTTGTTTGTTTTGTGTTTTTTTCTTACTTTATTCCTTCCTTCCTTCCTTCCTTCTCCATACACACTTCTTCATATTAGTTCATCTTTTTTAATTTCTTCCTACCTCCCTTTCATCAATCTATCCATCAGTTCATTTTGTTCATCCATTCAACCCTACATTCATAATTCCTTTCTTTCTTTCTTTCTTTTTCTTTTTCTTTCTCCCTTTTAGGAAAACAAATTAGTGATAGATAGATAGCTAGAGTATTTGATTATACTTTTTTATTTCTTTCGTTTTGCCTGTCTGTCTGTCTGTCTGTCTCTGTCTGTCTTGCCTTAATTTTTGACCCAGCCCTATCTTTCTCCTCTTATTACATTATTTCTTTCGTTCTTTCTTTTCTTCTTCTTTCTTTCTCAGCTTTTTTAAAATTTCATTTATTTTCTGATTTTTTTCATGCTTCTTTTTTACGTTTTGTCATTTTCCATCCTGTTTCTCCTTCATTCTTTTATCTTCCATCTACACGTCCTTTATTTTATTTTTCCATCTGTCCTTTCATCCATCCCTCCATCCTTCATCCATGCTCTCTCTGTCTCTCTCTAACCCTGCGTGATGTTTGAACACTGTTGGCGCAGCAGCTCTATGACTGCGTTGTTTTGACTGATCAGCCGTACAGCAATAATGTTCATAACTGTTAATGGAGTTTCAACAAGAACGATGCACAAACACTTCTGATAAGCGGAAGATCATCATAACCGCGCAATAACCATCAGCCCCGATAAGGCGAGGAAGGCAGTAACCATTAGAGCGGGCGAGATCGAGCGGGGCCCTCGGTAGGCATCCTACAAAGTGTGAACAGCAGACTCGACTAGCTGAGGAGACATGAATATGAATGATTATGAAAATAAAACTGAAGGATCAACGAGCAGCCATCTGTTAGCTCTTCATGGAGAAGTGGCCTCTCATGTACACACTCAGAGAGAGAGAGAGAGGGAGAGACAGAAAGACGACAGAAAGACATGGTATGACTGATTGGCTGATTTAAGAGGACGTGATCCAAGAGTGACAATCCTGATACCATCCTCAGACACACACACACACACACACACACACACACACACTTCCCCCAAGCTCTTAGCGACGCAGCAGCAGATTGCAGACACAATTACTCCCCTGTCAGGTGATTATCTGCCGCTCTTAATGTAATCTTCCATTCACACGTTGCATATTTCAATTACGGCGGCGAGAGAAAAACAAGCTGCGTGTTGGAATGGTGATCACCTCGCCGCCGCCCGGCCGCGTCAACTGTAAGGGAACAGCAGCTGAAGGCAATTACGCCGTGTTCCGAGCCAATTATGATCGCTCTCGCGCTGGCGTTTATGCCACCAGCCAGGGAGCGTGCAGCGGGACGAAATTCATTTCACTACAATACGCCTGGTGCAGGAGTCGAGCTCAGCGCTCAGACCCAGCACACCACCATTAGACCTGATAGGAAACCATTACAGGCCCCGGGAACGACATACTGGGAGCTGTGGGTAGAGCTGTAACACTGCACGCCTCACACACACTTGTACTTCATAAACACCAACACACACAGACGCACACACACACACACACAAACACACACACACACACACACACACACTTCCCAAAGCTGCTTTAGCTAGCAAAAGGACAAAGACATTGACACAGTGGCATGATCACATGATCATTCCTTTCGTTCTTTCTGATTTTACTACTTCTTTAACTGTGTTTCCTTAAATTTTTTTTGTTTATCTATCTATCTATCTATCTATCTATCTATCTATGATCTCTTTCATTTTCTTCCTTTCTTGTTTTGCTTTCTTTCTTTCTTTTTTCTTTCTCTTTTCTGTGCCTTTTTTCTTTTTTGCTTTTTTATATCTTCTCTTGCTTTATTTAATTTCTTCTTGCTTTCTTTATTTATATATTTACTTTTTTTCTTTTCTTCTTTTCATCTTTCTTTTTCTTTCTTTCTGTTTTTGCTACTTCTTTAAAGTTTTTGTTTCCATTTTCGACTTTCATTCTATCTTTCTTTTATTTATTCTTTTTTTATATATTTTTTCTTTTTTCTGAATATTTTTCTTTTTTCTTCCCACTTGCTTATTTTTCTTTCTTTTTTCTCTACTTTTTCCCATTTACTCTTTTTCTTTTTAATTTAACTTCTTTTTGCCTTCATACTTTATTAACTTCTTTCTTTCCTTTTGAATATTTTTTACTTTCTCTAGCTATTTATTCTTTTCTATTCATGCTTTCATTCTTTCTTTGTCTTTTTCTTTCTTTGTCATTCATATACTTCTGATATTTTTGCTTTCTTTTTGCATTTATTCTTTCTTTTTTATTATTTTTGCTTTTTTTGTCCATTTTATTTTTTCCTTTACAATTCTGGTTGCTTTTTCCTTCTTTGTTTCTTCCTTTGTATTTTTCTCTCCATTTTTGCTCTTTGTTTTTGTTAAACCTACAGTATTAGAACTGCAAACTTTAGACAATCTTAAACTATTAGCAGATCATTTGGATTCTTTCATGAAATAAACTAAATGTTTTTTAAACTGTCAGCGGACAGTTTGGCGTTCACACTAGAGACGCGGGCCTGTAGAGAGATGCTCACACAGGCACATGCTAATAACACACAGAAACACGACAGAGACGCCATCGCGCAGGCCGCTGTGAAAGAAGCCACGGCTAAAAACCCGACACGTGGACGAGGAGGCCGAGAAGCTGAGCAAATATAATAATGCTTTAAGCATGATGGATGCGCTAGAGCACACCTCGGCTGTGTTTTGGAAGTCGCGCTGATGTATTGTGTTGTATAGGAGCGCCTTGTCTCGGCTGGATTCTAACCCCCGTGTTGGGAGATGAGCGATGGGCGTCTTGTAAACAAGTGACAAGCGTCCCAGGTGACAATTCCTAATCCATCATAGTGCTGTCAGCGGCGGCCAAAGGGGCGAGCGGGGCCAGAAGGGGAGGGGGGGGGGGGGTTGCAGACAGCTGCTATATGCCAATTCACATCATATGAAAAAGAGAAAACCAGTTTCACACACACAACCACTATTACCATCAATCAAATACTATATACCATTATTTATCTTTCAGAAATTATTATGTTTTTTTATGGTAAATTTAAATTCAACTTAATTTTTTCTCTGATTGGTCAGAAGGTGTTGATTGTTTTTCTATAACAGCAGCACTGAAAATAAACATTATCGTATCTAAGGTAACACTTTATACGGGCAGACTCCTTAGTATTTACTGGAATAAAAGGCATCTGCATTCAGATGATAAGAAGATACTGTATATATTTAGATTACTGTTTACAGAAGGAGTCTCCAATGTCAGCAGTTTTTCCACCACATTAAAGACTTCAGAATGAAGGATGTTTCGATTTTTTGGTAACACAACAAAGTGCAATGGGAGGTTTTGTATTTTAAAGAGAAACAAAAAGAGGTGAGTTGATTAAAGGTGCAATACAGAGGTTTTGTAGAGGTTCCATAACTTTAAACGTAACTATAAATGGCTAAAACTACCTGAAATCAAGTACTCTAAAAGTGCAATCGGTATAATGTCAAGCTTTTTTTTTTTTAGAAAAGATAGCAGCAGAGGCATTAGGACTAGGACTTTTGATTGCGCAGAATAACAAAAAGTTATGAAAGTTAAACCTCACTTCATTTCTCTATATAATCTCTCATGCGGTGTCAGGGTGGCGTAGTGGTTAGCACTGTGGTCTCGTACCTCCAGGGTTGAGGGTTCAATTCTCTCCTCCAGTCTGTATATGTGGATTTTGTATGTTCTCCCCATGTTTGGTGGGTTTCTTCCAATAGTCTAAAAACATGCAGTGTAGGCTAACTGGTGTAACCATGCACAGGATAAGAGGTATAAAGCGGTAATCCCAATGTTTCACTAGTGCTTGGATACCATCAAGAAAGACAGTTTTCTCAGTACACCAGAGCCATGACCGGACTGCCTGCTTCATGTCTGAAATGCTGGCCTCCCAGGAACCCAGGTTTACTGACCTGAACATGTAGAAATGGCTTGGAGCGAGGTCAAGACTGTACGGCGGATGTGGCAATAACTCCCAGCCGAGTTCCTGTAATGTGTGAGTGGTGTTGGTAAATGATTGTGTGTAGAGAAGACAGACGCGTCTCTTCCACAACAAGTTTTCCAGGCGTTCCACTGAACCATTCAAACATTTTACTGTGTGCAGCTAAGAGTCTCATCACCATACGGTGCCTGAAGTCTTCTGTAAATGTCAATATTTTTTTTCCGTATTTCACAAGTTTCATCACAAGTCCATGTTTGACTTGAACGCCCCGTTTTACTTTATACTGTAATAATGAAACGCTAATAAAAATAGTAAAAAAACGCTCATTATAATAATAATTTCACTATATTTTATATGTTATATTTTAATCAATTATAAGCACACACACACACACACACACACACACACACACACACACACACACACACACACACACACACACACACAGTAGTCCCCTGTAAGGAGAAGGAAGTCTGAGACTTCTTAGAACTAGACAGAAATAAGCGGAACATACACACACTCTCACACACACACACACACACACACACACACACACACACACACACACACACACACACACACACCCTGGTCACACATCACCAGTCTGCTGAGAGGAAGTGCTGATCGTCTAGGGCCTTTCACCCAATCTGGGCATTCATTTCATACAGAAAAGAGTAAAGAACAAAAAAAGAGAGAGAGAGAGAAAGAGGAAGAAAGTGTCAAAAGTTCAGATGTACCCAGTGTGCACAAACCCTCTGCCTCATGTACTCCAGCTCTAATCCAGGATGATTAAGATAATCAGTAGAATGAACTATCCAGATTAACTGTAGTTCTCTGAGTTAAGTCAAGTGGAAAGGTTTACACACCCTTAGGTAAAAATGAAGAAGGGGAAGTAAGAGAAATGTTGTGATATTAGGAGTGAAAAAAAAAATCTAAATGTCAAACCATGCACTTTCATTATTTATTTATTTATTTGTTTATTTATTTATTTATTTATTTTAACACATTTGCATCAGAATTGTATTTAGTAGTAATTATAGTAATATTTATTGCTATTTTTGTTATTGCAATGATGGTAGAAGTATTTTTTATATAAGATTTTTATTAATAGTAGTAGTAGTAGTAGATGTTGTTTTTAATGTAGTAGTTGTTTTATTAATAGTTGTTGTTATAGTTGTACATGTTGGTATGCTTGTACGTTTTTTTGCTGTAGTTGTTGTTTTAGTGGTAGTTGTTTTTATATGTGATTGTTTATTAATAGTTCTTGTTGAAGTAGGAGATGTTGTTTTTGATGTAGTAGTTGTTTTATTAATAATAGTTGTTACCGTAGTAGTAGTAGATGTTTTTGTTTTTGCTGTAGTTGTTGTTTCAGTGGTAGTTGTTTTTATATGTTGTTCTTAAAGTAGTAGATGTTGTTTTTGATGTACAGTAGTAATTGTAGTTATAGTAGAAGTAGATGTTTTTGTTTTTGCTGTAGTAGTTCTGGCAGTCGTTGTTGTTTTTGTTTTTGTTGTAGTAGTTGTAACAGTTGTTGTAGTAATAGTTTTAGTAATAGTAATAGAAGTTGTGCTGTTATAACAGTAGTAGTTGTGTTTTGCTGTAACTATAATAGTAGTAGTATTGGTTGTTGTCGTAATGGTAGGTACTTTTGTTGCATTACTACTATTCGTTGTATAAATGCGCATTTTATTTACTACTTCATTTAATTTTAGAATAGTTTATATATAAATGAGACATGCATTTTCTAACCCAGAAAGCAAACCTTTGCACTATATGTACTGCCCAAATCAGATCCCAAAACACAAGAGTTTTGTGGTATAAAGTGCAAACCACTTCCTTCCTGTTTTACAAAAAAAAAAAAAAAAAAAAAACTATTTCATTTCTGTCTAACAGATGTATTTTCTTAACCAGAAAAACATGGGAGATGCAAACTTTACTGTACAGTCCAAACACATTCAAAATATCCCAAACGTGTGAATGCATTTTCTTTAACACCAGTACACACTCTAAAACAATAAACACAACAACAAAAAACATGCTAACGGAATGTGTTTACTATTCATGTAAAAAACGAATTTCGAGCTGGAAGAGCTGCTGTTATAGAAAATTAATCAACAATTTCTTTCTGACCAATCAGGATCAAGCGTGTGCAAGCAGCGTGGGATAAAGTGCAATCTAGTTTTTTCATCCAACTGGAAACATTATTGTATGCATTTAATATTTGGACATGTACAAACATACACACATTTAATACGCACACGAATGCCTTGGGGGGTGGGGGGGGGAGGTGGTGTTTGATTATGGACATGGGGCATGGTTGACATGAAGCACACTTGAGTTGAACCTGCCACCTTCTGGCCAGTGTGTCATGTGTTTCATTTCTGCCTGTCACCTCGGAGAAGCTACCAGGCAAATGGAAGCACTTTGAGCCCTCCTGAATGACCACACACACACACACACACACACACACACACACATGCTATTTTCCTTTTTTATTTTAAACACTGAAGGTCACAGGGGACAGATGTCCAGAGGGAGAGAGAGAGAATCTCTTCTGTGTAAGCGGCAAGATGCTTGAGGAAGAGAATAAAGAGGAGAAAAGAGGGGTGGGAGAAAAATCAATAGAGGCATAAAATTGATTTACTGCGTGTCATAAAACATAAGTAAGTGCTCAGAGATGGAGCAAACCCGAGTCTCAATTTAATCTGCACAAAAAGCTACACTGTACTGATGAAGTGATCTGAAGGAAAGAGAGAGAAAGAGAGAGAGAGAGACGATAAAACACAAAGGCCGACACTTAATTGTCATATTAAAGACTCTCTCTGGGTCGCGAGCTCTCATTCATCATTTGGCAAACGGCTACAGGAATCAAATCACAATTAAAATCTGCTCAATATCGTAATATCTTTCCCCGGGACGCTCAAGCATTATTTTATCGCTATTATTTTTTCCCCCTCATCGATTCTCCGGGCCATAAATCTGAAAATGTTGCGGCGCGCTTAATGCTTTATGGCTGAAGGATTATGGTTTTATGAAGCTAATGCAGCAGAACCGGCTCATTTACACAAGGCGCTGGTGGAGGCCAAGACGTCAGGCCTCGTAAGGGACAGGGAGGGAATTGAGACAAAGGCAAACAGCTGCTTGTGCTGATATTAAGTACTGAAGCTTAGGATGTTGACCAGCATCACTGGTTTATGGATAAAATCTTTATCACAGCCTGATGGATTTATTCAGCTATTTATCCATAATGCACATGTGCTTACGTTAAAGGGGTCATGTGCTTATGTTAATTAGGGTTTTTAAACCTAATCTGTTTATATTAAATATAGTTTTTTGTATGTGATATGGCAGCATGGTGGCGTAGTGGTTAGCACTGTCACCTCCGGGGGCCAGGTTCAATTCCCTCCTTCGGTCTGTGTACATGGAGTTTGCATGTTCTACTCATGCTTGGTGGGTTTCCTCCCAGTACTTCGGTTTCCTCCCACAATTCAAAGACATGCAGATTAGGCTAATTGGCATTCCCAAATTTCCCATAGTGTATGTAAGAGCGTGTGTATGGATGCCCTGCGATGGATTGTCACCCAATTCAGGGTGTACCACGCCTCATGCCCTAAGTCTCCTGGGATAGGCTCCAGGCCCTCCGCGACCCTGTAGACAGGATTAAGCGGTATGAGTGATCGAGTGATTACACAGATCTTTAAGATGATTTCTCGATACTGCCCTGATCTAAGACACTCATCAGAATCTAAGGCTTTAAAAATTAAAGGAAGGTTGTAGAGTTGCTGAAATGTTCTCGAAGGAGACGTTTGTGTTACATTTGGAACGAATCTCCAGTATCAGTGCTTTCTAACAGTCTGAGGTAACGCTGTAGTGAATGCCTTTGTTGTTGTTGTTTTATTAAGTACAATAAAGACAGGAAAAGAAAGGAAGACTGGTGTAGGGGTGGGTACTGAAACCTGGTGCCTGTATGGGATTGATATCTATATAACAGGTGAGTACTAGAACTGAATCAGAGCGCAGATTTCAATTCCCTCACTTTGGTGCCGCCGTACATGATAAATTATTTCCCGACTGAGAAAATAACGTGAACGTGAGTCAGAAAGCTCTAATAATACAAATCCAGCTAATGTTTGTAGTAACGCAAGTGTCCATGTTGTTTTTACATTCCAACTTAAAAGGACAACTTGGGAACTGAGACCATTCGCGTGAATGCAGCACGTGAAAACAGTAATTACACCTGCTCAGACGGCAGCCGGTAGCATTAGCTCGCTAAGCTAAACATCTTTAAATTAAAGTTCCTAAAGCTTAAAAAAGCCTAAAATGTTTGAAAGTGTGGCTGTATTGCACAAACAAAGGCTTATGATACCGTGACATGCCACAAATGTATTTCAATAATTGCATGTGAAAAGGTATATACGTCAAATCTAATGGAACATTTGAGAACACCTGGGAGGAGGTTAAAAGCAGAGGGATGTCCCGTCTTTAACGGCCTGTAGACATCAGCTGGCAGTGTGTGCGTCCCCGGCGTCAGTCAGACCAACCCTAGCAAAGTCAGGAGATCTGTCGTGTTTTGCCAGAAATGGTCATATTTCTGCAAATGAATTGCTGAACTTTGAAGCTGGTTTGTGGCGTACCAAGGATACCAACTATTTTTTATTGGTGCTATTGGTGTTCAATTATTGTAGTTGAGTTAGGTGCTGTAGTATGTACATTAGTTGTGTTTTGAATCTACTTATATTTATGCATACTTTAAATATATTGTTTATTTTTTATATTTTTGTATTTAAATAAAAATTGATTCTTTAATGTTATCCAGCATTTGTTGTGGCTCTTTTTTAAGTACCTGTTCAGGCACCGTTTTGGCATTGGTACGATTTAAAAGTATCGATATGGCACTGGTATCGTAAAAAACCTGAACGTTATTTATAGCTGCCATAACATTAATACAGATCAATAGAAAGCATATCTTTTTTCTTTAAAACATTAAAATAAAAATTGTGTTGCAGATTTTCAATTGGTAGTTACAAAATCATTTAGACGCTTAAATTCCATGTCTGACTTGGGTCCTCATCTTTAAAAGACATTCTAGACGCTCATTTACGATTAGGTTGTCACGTAAAATATATATATATATATATATACTGTATACTGACTCCATAGTCTGGAAGATTCTGCAGAGTGTGTATCTCTGTGTGTGTGTGTGTGTGTGTGTGTGTGTGTGTGTGTGTGTGTGTGTGTGTTAAGAAGCTGTGTGTCATCATTCTTTCTCAGCGCTAAGCCTGCCCTAGCTGTCAAATCATCATCATCCAAAGCACTCATGACACAAGCTAAAAGGGAGATGGATCATGTGGCTACAGAAGCGTGACCCCGCCAACACCCTCGTCTTCCCCAGGATTTCCCAACTCCCTGACATGGAACCAATCACCCTGTCACTCTTCCGGGTCAGTGGCTTGACGGGGTCACATCATAACCAACACTGCTGCCGTGTCGCTTCACGCTGTCAGTAAACGGATACCAGCTGGTGGCAAGGCAGGGGGCTTGTGGGTGTATATGTGTGTGTCTGTGTTTAGTCACTGGAAGTTAGTAAATGCAACAGATCCCGTATAAAGCACATGACCTCTCCATTTGGGAGGCATTTGACCTCTGATGGAAAGCAATAACTCACTCTCTCACTCACTCACACACACACACAAGAATACAAACAAGTGCTGTCATATTTCCTTCTCCTCTTCCCAAATAAAATAAAATAATTATACAACAATAACGTATCCGTTCCCAAAACTATGATAAAGAGTCCTGATGTTTTCTTGCCGGCTCCCCGAATTATTACGGAGGACGTTTAAAATGATGGATGCAAGGAGAAACATGTGTAGACTTTCCCAGATGTGGCTTTTACAGCGCGAGCGAGACCGAGGTGACTGGCAGCTTTACAGCGATCATAAAAATCGCTCCACAGAGACACACACTTATATTAGAGAGGCCTCTCAGGCTGCTGCGTAGCCTGTAATGTCACACAGTAGCAGTGGATGTTATCATCTGGTTTATAGGGACAGGGTTTACTCTCTCTCTCACACACACACACACACACACACTCAGAACAGGGTGTAGCAGCTTAGGATGGTTTACACACTTGATTTTACTGATTTCTATTAATGTTTCATATGTTCCCATTAATGAAATTATAAAAGTTCAGAAAACAGGACTGAGCTAGATAGGTTATGTTGTTAGTTTCTGCTAGTTTTTGGGTAGTTTCAGCTAGCTAGGTTATGTGTGTAATTTCTGCTAGGATTTGTGTAGCTTCAGCTGGCTAGGTAGGTTATGTGGGTAGTTGCTGCTAGGATTTGGGTAGTTTCAGCTAGCTAGGTTGTGTGGATAGTTTCTGCTAGCTTTTGAGTAGTTTCTATTAGCTAGCTAGCTAGGTTAGGTGGGTGGTTTATGCTAGGATTTGCGTAGCTTCAGCTAGCTCGCTAGATTATGTGGGTAGTTTCTGCTAGGATTTGGATAGTTTCAGCTGGCTAGGTAGGTTATGTGGGTAGTTGCTGCTAGCTGTTGGGTAGTTTCAGCTAGCTAGGTTATGTGGGTAATTTCTGCTAGGATTTGAGTAGCTTCAGCTAGCAAGCTAGCTAGGTTATGTGAGTAGGTTTTGCTAGATTTTGGGTAGTCTCAGCTAGCTAGCTAGGTTATGTGGGTAGTTTCTGCTAGGATTTGGGTAGCTTCAGCTAGCTAGCTAGGTAATGTGAGTAGTTTTTGCTAGCTTTTGGGTAGTTCCAGGTAGCTAGCTAGGTTATGTGGGTAGTTGCTAACATCTGCTAGCACTTGATAGCTGCTTATTTAATACCTCATTTACTTAACACTACTTTACTTACACAACTGACTGAATGTATTCTAATGACAAGCCCTATCACATGCTAGCTATATTTAATACATACAATACATTTTCTAAACATTCCACTATGTCCTGAGCTAATTAGCTATTTAGAGCTTTTAACCAGGAAGTAGAAAGATTATCGCTACTTCCATTTGTGAAACAGGAAGGTTTTAAAATTTTTCACCTTCACAAAAGATCCCCACATTAGCAGTTAGCTAGTTAGTCATCTAAAACATTAGCTTCTTAGAGCTACAGGGTAAACAGCAGCTGTTTCACATAATACTTCGACAACTAGCAAGTTAGCTACCAATTTAGCCATATAAACTAGTGGCAATTCTTAAAACTAGTTAAGTTAACACTAGTTTAATGAAGATTTAGATTAATAATAATCTGTTCCAGCAACCCAAAAATATTACCATTATCAAATTATATTTTGTATATAAAAACAATCAAAACATTTAGGAAAGGAATGCTAATTAAGTCAAATATTAAATATTATAATAAATAATATTATTATAAATTAATAATATTATTTATATAATAACATTACACCTCACTTAACCTTAATTTATAATTCCTCTTGGCATTGGCTGCTTTAAAAGTGAAACTGAAAGTCGCACTTTTTACTACATTGCTACCATCCTTGCTAACATTCTTGAGAATCCTGTTGCTATGTCTACATTAAATCTTGAACAAAATAAAAAATAAAAAAAAACAAAAAACAAAAAACCTGCTTCACGTGGCTTTCCACTGGCGCAAAAAAGTTTTGAATGGCTTCCAGATGTACGCACAACTTTCCTGGCGTTCAATACTTCTCGGTTTGTTCACTCATATGATGAAAATGCTTTGTATGCCCATGCAAAATCCTTGCATATTTTCAATTCTTAAGATGAAAATTATTAAGGCGGGGTATTCTTTTGATACACTAAGTTCATCACTAGCTAGCAAGCTAGCTACTGTATATACTTGCTTATTGCACTTTTAGCCAGCTAGATACAGTAGTTACAGTATGTTAATTCTTAAAGTTATAGTTATATAGACTAAAACGCTAGCTAGCTATTTAACTATACACTGGTGTGTATGTACACATACAATGGCTGCGCATTGCATAATAAATTTCAGTGTAAGCAGGATCTCTGTCTAGTTCCTCTGGATGACAGTATGTGTGTTCCTTCCGTAGATATTGCCCATGACAAAGTGGCGAGAGATGACGCCTGAGCCATGTGTGTGTAATTCAGTCCTCAGCCTAACACTGTTCTTTCAGTATCCCGTGTCCCGGCGCGATAAATCCGCATGACAGTCAGCGCTACGCTCCTGTAACCAGCGACACGGCCTGATTTTCCGGCCTTGACAAGCCCGTCTATTGAGTATGATAACACTTACTTTGTCTTCATCCAGAGAGGGAGTATAATATCAATCCGTTTGATGATCCAGCAAAGCGAGGCGAGCACTTCTGTATCAATCTTCATACGGCCGCTGCCCGTTGTCTAAGAAAAAGGCCTGGGAATGGGATTGTTCAATCACGCCTCACTGGCCCTCTCACTCACTCAAATGGTTTGAGTTCTATCTCTCCCTCTCTTTCTCCCTCTCTCTCTGTCTCTCTCCATCATTATTTTTTTCCATCAGATTCCTCAGTCTGTCTGTATGCAGAGGACATATACTACATAAAAGGCCATATGAAAAAAATCACTCACTGTTATTAGTATGAAGTAAACCACTTCAAAGGATGCCATTATAGGTGTAAGAAAGAAAGAACGTGTGATGCGTTGTAACCAAAAAGAAGTTACTGTTACCATCCCAAAGTTGATTATTTTCTGGTTTAAATCTGAAAAACAAGGTACTGTAGACACCTGTGAATTGTTTGACAGCAGAACACAATAAATGCCATTTTTGAACTTTTACTCATTCTGTCAAATTATTATTATTATTATTATTATTATTATTATTATTATTATATAGATATAATAGGTTATTTAAAAACTGCTATATAACCTTACTTTAGAAGCTTTTACACTTCCACATTTTGAGCACAGTACAAAGCTTGTCATGCCAATCCAATTACACCGCTTCATTCACTTGATCACTGAAGTGAAGATACTTCCTGTGGCACACCAGATGCCACGCATGGTTTGAATGTGTTTAAAGGGTTTTTGGAGAATTTTGACGCTAAGAAAAGGACTTTTACACTCTGTTAATGCCATTGCAGTCACTCCAGCAATAATAAATAACAGGTTGCACACATCTGTGAAACATTCTATAGAACAGGACAGTATGTAATCTGGATGCTATTTGTTATTTTGGGATACTTACTGTAAACTCAAAAATACCGCAAAAATATGAACAAGAGATTTGTTTACAAGAGAATTAAGAGGTGCATGTCATGTGTGGGAAGCTGTTGGTTAAACGGTGCATACCTGTACTAGGATAGCGAGCTGTCGTCATGTACCAAAGGAACATGGAGCGGTAGAGGATAAGGCTGATGATGCGGCAAACTGACATGTTTGCATTGCGTATAATGTTTCTCATGGTCTTCAACAATCCAAGTACAATGTTTTTGTGTGCAGCAAAACTCCAGCAAATCTTCCTTGATCTAACTACAGAGTGATTTATCCATTATGCCAAAACCGTGGAAGGTGGAGTTTAGCTTTTTGTAAAATGTTCACACTTTTATAACCCAAGCAATTTTGACGAAATATTTTTGGCATATTTGCTTTTTAACTCCATTGTGCTTCAAAGAAAGCATGGACAAAATTGGTTTTAAATATTTCTTACTAAATAAAAAAATAGAATAATTAATTCTTTAAACTGCAGCACTGGAGTTATCTCATTTTGCTGCAAAACTGTTCATTTAAAGCCATTCAAATTCAGACTTCGCAAGTGAATAAACAGATAAAACAATCAGGGTCTGATACAAAACAGGTGCAGATAGTGTGATAACGAGCCAATGACGGGACAGGGCAGAAAGTAATCAACCATGACGCCTTCATCACACTTCTCTGGTGTTGATTATTTTTCTGTAGTAGAATGCCGCCAAGTGTTTTATGCAATACACAAAGCACTATAATTAACAAAATGTTACATAACATTATTAAATTATATACATGAACAAACATACACACGTGCACAAAATTGTTCGTACCCTTCGGTCAATGAAAGAAAAACTCACAATGGTCACAGAAATAACTTTAATCTGACAAAAGTAATAATTTAAAAAAATTCTATGAATGTTAACCAATGAAAGTCAGACATTGCTTTTCAACCATGCTTCAACAGGATTATTTAAAAAAATAAACTCATGGAACAGGCCTGGACAAAAATGATGGTACCCCTAGAAAATACTGAAAATAATGTGACCAAAGGGACATGTTAATTCAAGGTGTGTCCACTAATTAGCATCACAGGTGTCTACAATCTTGTAATCAGTCAGTGGGCCTATA
This sequence comes from Clarias fuscus, assembly GCA_030347435.1. Lineage (NCBI taxonomy): Eukaryota > Metazoa > Chordata > Actinopteri > Siluriformes > Clariidae > Clarias > Clarias fuscus. The sequence continues at coordinate 34,062,033 of CM059208.1, read as the reverse complement.
TATAGGGCTCCAGGTAGTCACTGTGTTGTTTGGTGACATGGTATGTACCACACTCAACATGGACCAGAGGAAGCGAAGGAAAGAGTTGTCTCAGGAGATTCGAAAGAAAATTATAGACAAGCATGTTAAAGGTAAAGGCTATAAGACCATTTCCAAGCAGCTAGATGTTCCTGTGACTACAGTTGCACATATTATTCAGAAACTTAAGATCCATGGGACTGTAGCCAACCTCCCTGGATGTGGCCGCAGGAGGAAAATTGATGACAAATCAAAGAGACGGATAATCCAAATGGTAACAAAAGAGCCCAGAAAGACTTCTAAAGAGATCCAAGGTGAACTTCATGCTCAAGGAACATCAGTGTCAGATCCCACCATCCGTCGTTGTTTGAGCCAAAGTGGACTACATGGGAAACGACCAAGGAGGACACCATTGGTGAAAGCAAGTCATAAAAAAGCCAGACTGGAATATGCCAAACTACATGTTGACAAGCCACAAAGCTTCTGGGAGAATGTCCTGTGGACAGATGAGACAAAAATGGAACTTTTTGCCAAGGCACATCAGCTCTATGTTCACAGACGGAAAAATTAAGCATATGAAGAAAAGAACACTGTCCCTACTGTGAAACATGGAGGAGGCTCTGTTATGTTCTGGTGCTGCTTTGCTGCATCTGGCACAGGGCGTCTTGAATCTGTGCAGGGTACAATGAAATCTCAAGACTATGAAGGGATTCTAGAGAGAAATGTGCTGGCCAGTGTCAGAAAGCTGGGTCTCAGTCGCAGGTCATGGGTCTTGCAACAGGCCAATGACCCAAAACACACAGCTAAAAACACCCAAGAATGGCTAAGAGGAAAACATTGGACTATTCTAAAGTGTCCTTCTATGAGCCCTGACCTCAATCCTATTGAGCATCTTTGGAAGGAGCTGAAACATGCTGTCTGGAAAAGGCACCCTTCAAACCGGAAACAACTGGAGCAGCTTGCTCATGAGGAGTGGGCCAAAATACCTCCAGAGAGATGCAGAAGTCTCATTGACAGTTACAGGAATCGTTTGATTGCAGTGATTGCCTCAAAAGGTTGTGCAACAAACTATTAAGTTAGGGGTACCATCATTTTTGTCCAGGCCTGTTCCATGAGTTTATTATTTTTTTTATAATTCTGTTGAAGCATGGTTGAAAAGCAATGTCTGACTTTCATTGGTTAACATTCATAGAATTCTTGTTTATTATTACTTTTGTCAGATTAAAGTTATTTCTGTGACCATTGTGAGTTTTTCTTTCATTGACCGAAGGGTACCAACAATTGTCCACGTGTGTACGTCATTTTGGTCCAAATGAATAAATGAATAGATGAATATTCTACTGCTTTTAAGCTCCACAGCAGCAGATTACCAGCCAGTGAAGATGAGGCCAGCTGTCTCTGTGAAATACGACTCAATCAACAGGCGCTCAACAATCAACTTTAACTTGTCAGATTTGATCTATCCGATCATCGCTGTAGGATGTTTGCCATTGTCTAATGTTCTGTGAAGATGGGCCTTTCATATTCTTTATTGTTTTTTTTTTCCTCGCACCCCCTCCTCCTGTCCTTGTCCTCCATCAAAACCAGGAGATATTTGGTGAAAGTAAACAGCATGGCGAGGGGAATGAGGGGATAAAAACGCCGATGAAAATTTAACCCTTTCGGATGTCATCATTGCAGGGCTGCGGGCTAGGAGAGCTCACATTGCTGAGCCGGTAATTGGTTCCTCTAAATCTGCTGAGTGCGGAGAAAGTCGAGCACCCCTTTTTCATCAGAGCTAAGAAAATAAAAAAGAAGAAAAGGCGTAATAGAGTGACCATCTCTCTGTCTCTGTGGCTGTCCTGCGCTCATGATGGATGCGCGCTTTAAGCGAGTATCGTCTTGCCACCTCATCGCCTGCTAAGTCTTGCCTACTGCAGATGCCTGAACTTATATTTTATTTTTATTATAACTTCTTGAGATATATATTGAGCTGAAGACATGTGAATGAACGCCATTTTTCATGTAGAAGCTCTACTTTTTAACGTTGGAACTTATTGAATTGCAAAGTAATAATATTATTAAGTAACAATTAAGTAATAAGTGTTTTTAATATTAAGCAAATTAAATTGGATTGCTTGACTGTTGTGTTGTTTTGAACTTTCTGGTAGTAGCTGACACCCTAGAATGCCCAACACCTTTCCTTATTGCCCGAAACAAACAAGCAAAAAGACGAGGCTAGCTGCACACTTGTTGCAAATGTTTCTAATCAAACTTTTCCAAATAACATACAGTATCATTATAATACTTTTTAATTTCCTCCAGACTAGTTAGCAATGTTTATGGTGTGATGGTGAGCATAACAGGTAGTATATTACAATGGCAAAAAATTAGGAAACACTTGCATTCATTTAAATTTTGCAAATATTTGATTAGAGCTTATTAGTGTAAGCTTGCGCTGTTGTATCAAGGTACTGCTAACTAATGATCTGGCCGTTTAGATGGAATCTAAACTCTAGCTATATGATACAGAGAGGGCTAATTTTCACATCAAAGTTTCAGTGCAAAAGTTTTGGAATCCTATGTACAGCCATTCTGTGTAAAGTTTACACTTTTTACTCAAATGTCTGAAGTTTGTCTTTAACTGCCAGTGAAGAAAACATTCTAAATGACAACATGCGTTGTAAAACTTCTGACCAGGAAACGAGAAGTTTACTAGCAACAATGTCAAGTATGACTGCAAAGTCTGAAAAAACACTTTGACCAATTTGTCCTTATAGCTCACTGAATATAAACATCTGATCTACACAGGGAATTTTATATTCAGTCGTTTCATCATACGGCTCGCTCTTTTTTTCCGAGGTGGACTCAGCGGGTGGTATTGGTAGTGGTGGTGGTGCATTTGGCTTTGAAACTCCCTGATTTAGCTCTGCGGTATTGCCTCATTTTTCATATCCATTGTCGCCTTGTCAGGGTGTCATAGCTGCTCCACGGAGCCGTTAGATCAGTCCGAATGGATAAATCATCCTGCATCTGACACACTCATTTAATTTGCGCGGCTCCGCTGCTTATTAATTGAAAAATCCCTGCGCCCGTTTGCTGCGCGAGCGCATTCCGACTCGTTTTATTTTATTTTTATTAACATGGATATTCCGTATGATTTCCCTCAGTAGCACATCGACTAGCTCGCTAGCCACTTTGTCATTTATCATCATATGCCATATTTGTCAATCGGCTCACTTTCCCTTTTGAGCTTAAAAAAAAAAGTCCTCAGGAAAATCGCTTTGCATATAAAGCAAGGCATGGGGAATTTGTGGGTATTTCGATAAAGGCTCGCACCGGGGCCCCAACGTTATTGTTTTCCATCTGTGAAATAGAGTAACAGGTACTTAATGTACCAAAAACAATTTGTCTGGCCGTTATTTTCCCATTGAAGGCGTGCACGGCTGGCTGCGGCCTTCCTTTATCTCAGTGAGCCTAATATGTTCTCACACTGCGCTCCGGTGCCTTCATTTTACAGCCGAGGAGCTCAGCGGCCCCACGCTGCGCTCGAAATGGGACCCCAGTCACCGGGGCCCCGCCGAGTGGCCGTAGGTAAGTGTGCAGAACAAATGCTGAAAAGACTTTTAAAAAGTTTTTCGAGCCAACACTGATTCGTGTGTGTGTGAGGGGCCATGTTTTTATATCTGCTTTGGGACTGAATGTCTCCAAAAAGGAGAAGAATATCTGACAGATTTTGTGGGGACATTTGGCTGGTCCCTACGAGATAAGGGTTCATTCATTCATGCATTTATTTATTTATTTATAAAATATCTATAATATAATATATAGAGTGAGACAAAATGTTAAATTTGTTAAAATGTTTTGACTGTGTTACTGAGGAAAAGTTTAGAATTTGTGTTATGTAAGATGTCAGGTGGTCCTCAGAAAGCTAAGTGTGTATTTTTTTATTTTTTCATCTAACCTTAACACAACCCCGCTTTGTGGATATTAGTAATAATAATGATATGTGTTTGTCTGCACACACAATCCAAACCTCTGTAAATGCTTTGTGCGTGTGTGTGTGTGTTGTGGTGGTCAGTAGGGGGTTATAGATTGGGGGTTGGGTTGTGAGGCCAGTACTGGGTGATTTCCTTTCGTCTTGGCCTCAGAAAAATCCAATTTGAGCCCCTCCCTCTTGGGAAGCATGACTACGATCAAAACAGACCCAGTGACGGGCGTCAAAAGCAGGAGGAAAGTGTGTAAAGTCTACTTTTCATCAGAGGGCCATAACACGTAAAGGGTACTAACGGGACCTGGCTTTCGGGGCCGGGTGGGTTATTTTAACATCAGATTTACCGCCGAGAGAAATACCAGTTACTTACCCCTACAAGCTTCATCATGGATTCCACAGACACATAGGTTTCTATTATTTGGACTTTTTATATTTTATGATTATATGTTTAGTTCATCTATATAGCCAAATTATATATGGTGCTGTCATTTTTCATGCTTTTCCTAAAACAGTATTTGTGACCCAGGCCATGTGACTCGACATCATTGAATGTGCATTAGGAATGTGTGTAAATGTGCACAGTCCATAAATATTTAGAATAAAAATATCTTCAACTGACTCTTACACCAAATTAGCCATTTTGATAAATTGGTAGACATACAGTAGGTGTTGATTTGCTTAGATTCTTTGCTATTGTGATTTTTAATCTAATTCAATTCAATAACACCAAAGTTTATTGTTTGATTTGTCTTAAGCAATTACTCACTCACTCACTCATCATCTATACCGCTTAATCCTGTATTCAGGGTCACGGGGGCCTGGAGCCTATCCCAGGAGACTTAGGGCACATGACAGGGTACACCCTGGACAGGGTGCCAATCCATCGCAGGGTGCAGACACACACACATACACTCACTCATTCACACACTATGGACAATTTGGGAACGCCAATTAGCCTAACCTACATGTCTTTGGACTGTGGGAGGAAACCGGAGCACCCGGAGGAAACCCACCAAGCACGGTGAGAACATCCAAACTCCATGCACACAGAGACGGGAATCGAGCCTGGCCGGGGATCGAACCCGGACCCTGGCAGTGCAAGGCGACAGTGCTAACCACTACACCACCGTGCCGCCTCTTAAGCAATTATTGTTATATAGTTGTTTTGGAGTTTTTAAAACTCCTGAATATATCTGGTGAACATTAAATGCTGTATAACCTGTATTATTGATATTATTGAACTTGACCTATTTCCTGCCGAATATTTGCTCCATACTCCAGTCCAGTAGGTGGCGGTAGTGGTAACTGCTTATAAACTCAAAAGAAGAAGAAGCAATAATCTCACAAAAAAGGATTTCATACAAGTTGATCGTGGTTTGTACTTTCTGCAAAAGCTATGCTATATTTTCAAGAAATTTGGCAATATTAGACAATTTAATAGTTATAAGAATATCTAAGTAAGTGAGCTAAAAAAGTATAAATCGATCCAGAACTGTCTCAAACTAGCTCATGAATCGAATCAACCTACAAAATTCCATTAAATTTACCTTCTGTTTCAAAGATCTAAAGTTTTCCAAGATTTTCAGATTTTTCAGACATTCATGTTGTATGGCATATTGCATTTGCTCTTGCTACAAAAACAACATTTTAACTATAGAATAAACATACTGATTTGTGCTATTATAGGAAATACGAAGTATGGCCATGAAATAGTTTTTATAACTAAAAACAAATTATGTAATTAAAGGCATTGTAAACCTCCATCTAAGGCAACACACTTCTCCAAACGATGGATGAGCTGATGGAGACTGTATATGAAGAAGTCTGTTGAGGGAAAGTCTGACCTCGGTGACCTCTTAGTTGTCTTTGTAACACCTGTCACGAAGTGGTTTCTTCAAGTGATGGAAAAGGAAGTCACTGGAGTGGGAGGGGTTGAGACAGAATGTCATATCCCAAGTCGCCCGCAAGTTTTAAAATAGTTTGAGCTGAATGGGCTGGCGCGTTGTCATGAAGAAGGCAAACCTATTTTGCGTGCATTCTACACACGTGGACAAAATTGTTGGTACCCTTCGGTCAATGAAAGAAAAACTCACAATGGTCACAGAAATAACTTTAATTTGACAAAATTAATAATGAATAAGAATTCTATGAATGTTAACCAATGAAAGTCAGACATTGCTTTTCAACCATGCTTCAACGGAATTATAAAAAAAATGAACTCATGGAACAGGCCTGGACAAAAATGATGGTACCCCTAACTTAATAGTTTGTTGCACAACCTTTTGAGGCAATCACTGCAATCAAACGATTCCTGTAACTGTCAATGAGACTTCTGCACCTCTCTGCAGGTATTTTGGCCCACTCCTCATGAGCAAGCTGCTCCAGTTGTTTCCGGTTTGAAGGGTGCCTTTTCCAGACAGCATGTTTCAGCTCCTTCCAAAGATGCTCAATAGGATTGAGGTCAGGGCTCATAGAAGGCCACTTTAGAATAGTCCAATGTTTTCCTCTTAGCCATTCTTGGGTGTTTTTAGCCGTGTGTTTTGGGTCATTGGCCTGTTGCAAGACCCATGACCTGCGACTGAGACCCAGCTTTCTGACACTGGCCAGCACATTTCTCTCTAGAATCCCTTGATAGTCTTGAGATTTCGTTGTACCCTGCACAGATTCAAGACACCCTGTGCCAGATGCAGCAAAGCAGCCCCAGAACATAACCGAGCCTCCTCCATGTTTCACAGTAGGGACAGTGTTCTTTTCTTGATATGCTTCAAGTATAATTAGCAAAATTTGCCTTGACAAAAAGTTCCATTTTTGTCTCATCTGTCCATAGGACATTCTCCCAGAAGCTTTGTGGCTTGTCAACATGTAGTTTGGCATATTCCAGTCTGGCTTTTTTATGATTTGTTTTCAACAATGGTGTCCTCCTTGGTCGTCTCCCATGTAGTCCACTTTGGCTCAAACAACGACGGATGGTGCGATCTGACACTGATGCTCCTTAAGCATGAAGTTCACCTTGGATCTCTTTAGAAGTCTTTCTGGGCTCTTTTGTTACCATTCGGATTATCCGTCTCTTTGATTTGTCATCAATTTTCCTCCTGCGGCCACGTCCAGGGAGGTTGGCTACAGTCCCATGGATCTTAAATTTCTGAATAATATGTGCAACTGTAGTCACAGGAACATCTAGCTGCTTGGAAATGATCTTATAGCCTTTACCTTTAACATGCTTGTCTATAATTTTCTTTCGAAAATCCTGAGACAACTCTTTCCTTCACTTCCTCTGGTCCATGTTGAGTGTGGTACATACCATGTCACCAAACAACACAGTGACTACCTGGAGCCCTATATATAGGCCCACTGACTGATTACAAGATTGTAGACACCTGTGATGCTAATTAGTGGACACACCTTGAATTAACATGTCCCTTTGGTCACATTATTTTCAGTATTTTCTAGGGGTACCATCATTTTTGTCCAGGCCTGTTCCATGAGTTTATTTTTTTTAATAATTCTGTTGAAGCATGGTTGAAAAGCAATGTCTGACTTTCATTGGTTAACATTCATAGATTTATTTTTAAATTATTACTTTTGTCAGATTAAAGTTATTTCTGTGACCATTGTGAGTTTTTCTTTCATTGACCGAGGGTACCAACAATTTTGTCCACGTGTGTATGACGCTTCGCCTTGGTTTTGACCGTCTAGAAGTGCCGGCTGGTGCCAAAAAATTTGGGAGGGGGGGGCGCAAAGAAAATTTAAATTAAACTTTTAATACTCGCCTGTAAATAGGTATTATTATGCGATGATCATTACTACTAGCATAAAATAAAAGCATGACTCACATTGCATCCAGTCAGCAGCTCTGCTTGTCGTAAGAAGTGCTGGAAGACTCGGTGAGAATGGTCCAATCACATGAGCCCAAATATTTAAAAACAACATGATTCGCTAAGAACAAAAGTGGGAGGGTTCAGGGCGCACAGTGCTGCGCCTGAAGGATGATTTGGAAAGATCCAATCAGAGCTCAGCCTCAGGTCACATGCTTTTCTACATAGACACTCGTTTGTCCGGCACCCCGCGTACACGAACAGAAATGAACGTAATACAGTTTAGATTTTTTTTTATTGCAAATAAATTATATTAAGAAATACAGCGGAATATTGTGACTAAATGACTTTATTTCATTATTAAAATTAGTAATTATTATGTTAAATAATTACATGTTAAAGTAGCATTCTTCTCTGCCTAACTTTAAAGGGGACGGCGCCCCTGCGCCCCGTATTGACCGGCCGCCACTGCCGTATAGTGGCATCGCATGGAACTATACCGCAGATTTTTTAAAAGAAGAAGAAATGGTTCATGAATATACTCATTTCCAGAGAACAACTCATTTGTTCATTTTACAGAGAAATTGGAACGAATACTTGTTGTCTGAAATGGTTACAGTTTTACTTCTGATTGTTACACTGAAGACTCCTTCCTAAAATGCTAGCAGCACTACACAATGTGTGCTAGTTATTCAAAAGGTTTGTTGCTCAACATCTTTAATTCAGTCATACTGTATTAAATGTCAGTTTTTTACTCCTTTGTGTTAGCGCTAATGAGAAACCGTGCTCTAATCCTGACCTGCTCGTGGTGGAGCTCGACTAATGAAGGACTTCCTCCTACTCAGTGAATTTCCTCCACTCAGGATCGCTCTGTTTCAAAGCCAGGTAACATGCATTCTCCGTGGTCCTTCAGATAAGCATGTAAAATGCTTATCTGAAGGACCACGGAGAATTCCCTTAATGGCTGTGGTTTAATTAGGCATACTGAGCGCCGGTTTATGCTTCGTTTATTAAATTAGGGCTGTATAAAAGCGATCATTTAATTCTTGGTTGGGATTAATAGGGAGAGAAGGAAATTCGCTCGGATCACCTGCGGCAAATCAGAGGGTCGCGTTAAAGCTCTTGTGAGATGGGATGCGACGAAGACGCTATGTCGGGTTTCATATGGGAAGAAAGATATGAAATATATGTCTTTTAGCTAGTATTTCATAAGAATTTGACACGTTTATCTGCAATTAATGGCAGGTTAGTTGTATTGTGCATTAAAACACCATTTAGTGTCAACATTACAATTACAACAGTTATTTATTTAGTAAGAAATAGCTAATGCTTGATGAGAAACTTAGTCAAGAGTCAACTAAAACATTTAAAGATGAAGTCATTTAAGTTAACAAAAGTATGAATAAACAATTAATATGTCGGAATTATGGCAACCTTTACATTTCAAGGTTAATAATTAGCATAAACAGTATATTAGCATAAACTATATACGTTGTAAGTGTTAGCTTTTAAATGAAGAAGTAGCGTGTCCGAGCTAAGTTTTAAGCTAAGAGAAGAAGAGTTTAACTTGTTGTGTCCGCTGCACCTTGATACACTTACCGGCACGGGCCCGATCGACCGGGAGAGACAAACACACACACACACACACACAGACACGCAGGCATGATGTCTGAAGATCTCTAGTTTATTCTTAGCAAGGAGAGCACATTTAAACAGTGCTACGTCCTGAACATCAAAAGAACCAGTCATTCACATGTCAGTGATACAGAGACCCGGAGACAGACAGGAGAGAGGAAATACAGTACATTTGCATTCTCCGGATTAAACAAAAGGGTTCTAGCAGACAAGAGCCATTTGGATGTATACTCGTCTGGGTACAGGAAGGTGTTACAACAAAAGGCATAAGGAAGCACAGTGAGGGGTCTGTTCTCAGGGCACAGGAATCTGAACTGATTAGATTACAATGTCTTACAATATTATAAAACCTTACAGTAAGTTACCATGTTTAACCATGTAGTACCATAGTTTCTAAACAGATTACATACTGTACTTCAGTTTTGAATTTGAAGCAACAATAAAAAATTTTTTGTCCTTCATTTTTTTTTTTTTTTTCAGTTTTCACCATAATTTTTTCCTCCCTGTTGAAAGATCTTACTCCAGGAATCGAACTTTTCTCCTCTGATTGCTTTAGACTAGCTAATGTTTTTACAAAGACACAAAGAATAAGACAGGTGGTCAGTTTTAAAACCCTGCCACGTACTCTCTCTCTCACTCACTCTCTCTCTCTCTCTCTCTCTCTCTCTCTCTCTCTCTCCGTGGAGATTTGATCGCCGTAGACAGAGAGTTTCTGAGATCGGCAAGGTCTCGCCACTCTATTTTGCCCTCCTGTTAACTCGCTCCTGAATGGGTGATTTACTTTGGAATGGAGCTCCCTTCGCCCATCATGTCAAGTCATTTATGGCATCTGTGTCCTTCCTCAGTGAAGTGGAGTGGTTTGTTAGCAGCTGTGTTTTCCACCGCGCCGGCCTGAAAGCCCCATCAGCCCCCCGCCGTGGAGCCACAGCAGCACCAGGACACACACACACACACACACACACACACACACACACACACACACACACACACACAGTCCACCAGCCCTGGCTCTTTAATCTCAAAATCTCAAGCTCAACCTAGCTCCTCACACATGCCCTCGCAGATGCACATATTCAATAATGCCAGCTTTCTCAAAATACCAAAAAATGCCGGGCTGTACTACTACACTAAGGCTGATTTCATCCGTGAAAATGTAATTAGTCGTGTTGAAAAGACACACCATTTCTAAGAAAACGCATCTTAAGCCCATCTACAGTTTTGAGACCTGGTGCTATTTGCTAGTTTAACCAAAAGGTCCAGGAGTCCGAGGAAACTTATTGGATTATCCTTCTTTTTCCATGTTGTAATGGATATCTTGGAAAGCCCTTGCTCTTGGTCTTTTTCTTACACACACACACACACACACACACACACACACACACACACACACACACACACATTCCCCACATTTACTATGGTTTAATGCAGTTGACTGCAGGGGTGCTGAGAGGGTCATGTGAAGTTCAGCCTGGGGTTAGAGAGGGGTTAAAAGAAACTCTTCTCCTCCAATCCTCCATACTCCCTTCTTTTCTTCTTCTTCTTCTTTCCTGCTGAGAGCATAAAAAGCAAATCAACACTCACATTCACGTATCGCCTAAAGCTACTAACCATTCCGTTATAAGCTTTTCAGCTAAGGAGCTCACGAGTCTCTTGTCTAACATCGTGTCCTCCTTCATATGGATTTTTTTTTTTTCAGAAAATAATTACACCAACAGGCAAAAAAATTAATTTAGCATCGCTCACGTGACACAGTGGCTTAGTGCTTGGCATTGTCACCTTGCATCCAGGGTCAGGGGTTCAGTTCCTGCCTCGGGACTGTGTGCATAGAGTTTGCATGTTCTCCCCGTGCTTTGTGGGTTTCTTACGTGTTCTCCGGTTTTCTCCCACAGTATGAAGACATGCAGATTAGGCTAATTGGCGTTCCCCAATTGCCTGTAGTGTGTGAATAAGCGTGTTATACAGTAGGTGAGTGACTGTACATGTGGGCCCTGCGATGGATTGGCACCATGTCCAGGGTGTTCCCTGCCTTGTTCTCCAAGGCCATTCTGTATACAGGAATAAAATGACTAGGGGCCCAGTAGGGGCCGATAGTAGGTTATGTCAAATGCCTTAAGAATAACTAGCATACTAGTGGTGGAGAAGACAACCCAACCCAAAAATTTAGTTTGTTTCAATTCGATAGTATTGGCAACAAAATGGAATCCTAGAACATACTTAACACAAAACGTATACATACAAATTAATACGTGACGTGTTAATTTGTACCTTGGCATACAAATTAACACGTTCCAGAGGCGAGGTCTAAAGGAGAAAAATTGTAAACGCATTTTCCCATAGGAAATAACGTAAATGCAGATAATTAGTTTCAGCCATTCAAAAATACTACCAATATTACCAATTTCCAACACTATAATCATATTGTTTGCATATAAAGACATGTAAATGAAGTAATATATGAAATAAATAGACATTAAATGTCACTTCAATTTATTAAAATTTTATACATTTTATTTTAAATAAACCTTAATTTATCATCCCTCTTAGCATCGGCTGCTTTAAAAAACAAACTGAAAGCGGTTCCCTTTTCGTCCTGCTATCGTCCTGCTATCGTTCTTGCTAGCATTCTTGCAACCCATGGTGCTATGTCTTCACTAAATCTTGCACAAAATACAACAGAATGCAGAAAAAAAATATGTAAACCCACTTTCTTTGGCTCACTTTCCACTGACTCAAACAAGTTTTGAACGACTCAAACTCAAACCGCTCTGGTCGGTTCAGTTTCGGTTCGTTTGCCAAAAATGCTTTGTATGCAGATGCAATAATTGCAAAATTTCAGTTCGAAGGCGAAAGTTCATGAGGCTGGGCATTTGTATGCCGAGGTACTACAGTATGGTGGTTACTAAGAGTGACAACTTCAATGCAAAACAGTGGAAGTCTTTACATTTCTCCACTTTACTATATTCATGTGGACGCGAAAATGCTAGAGAAAAAAAAAATACACTCGTATATGTGTGAACCAGCTCACTACAACACTCTCATGGTCTGTTTTTGCTCCTCGTACCCATTCAAGCACTTACGATACAACTCAAACAGCAAAACATGGCTAGCACAGTCTACTACTACTGTACGTAGCATAGCGCCACTATCCTATACTAGCTTAATGAAAAGAAGTAATGAGTATGATAATAACAATATTTTATTTTAAGATTAGCTAAGCAGCAGATTGTGTGTTATACAAATCGCCAAAATCACAATTGTTGGCAAGAAAAAGCTAGCGAGAAAGGGTGAACTTCTGTCTGTTATGCTGAGAGAAAATGATACATGTATTCGGAGTAAAATGTGTTTACGTGGCGGTAGACGTTTGTTTTACTTAGTGTACATATTTCTGTGTGAAAATTGATTCATATTTATTGACTCAGACAAGGAAGGTTTTACACCTGATTTTATATAATCGTGTTTTCTGGAGCGTTTATATTCCGTTTACTTCACACACCATTTGAATGCGATTACAGGCTGTAATGAATTGCTCGGGCTCGCCGGGGCCTCCACGAGCGAGTCTAATCGGGTAATTGCGGCTTTCATAAATGTGATTTATCAGCGTGAGTCGAGAGTCGGTGAAGACGAGCAGCGAGTCGGATCTCGACCTGTAAAGACGTCGAGCGGAAGACGCCGGAGGGGGTTTATGAGCCAGTCGTGAGGATCTCTTAATGACAGATGGGACAGGACGCTCTCACAGCCAGATTAGTGTCATATTATATAAATCAGGCGCACAAATGGACATCACGGGCCTATTCATTTCTCCGATCGCTGCCATGAAGAAGAACACATGACTCGGCGGTCTCATATCTCTCCGTTGCTTCATGCTCATTATGATTGCTGCCATTTTGCCTCGCATTGATTTGGTTAAAGCGGCGCTGCTAGTGAGGCCCTCGCTGAGCGAAATCTTTTTAATCGGTTGATGCTGAAGCATCGATCAGCCTTACAATACGCACGCCACCGGGCCCTCCTGCTAGGAAAGTGTGTCCAGCCTCCGTGTCTCTCTCTTTGCCATGAGTGGAAAGTTCCTTGATATCAAAGCCGGCTGATACGCTACAGAGACGCGTGATGAAAACAAGATCTGCTCCAATTTGAAGTCTGGTACTGTAGATTTAGCTATAAATACACAAACACACAAAAAAAAATATATATAACATGAAAACTAAATTCTCACTCCTGGAAGTCACTGAACTTTAGACGGATGTTCAAGCCTTAAAACCTTAATATATAATATATATTTAAAAAAAACAACATGTATAGTATCAAAAGTAACACAAAGGTATTAGCCTTCTTTAATTCGTTTTTTTTTTTCTTCTTCTTTTTTTCTTTCTCGCTTTAAGGCTTCCATAATGGAAAACTATCACCGGACCTTTTCTTCTGTTTGAGCCAGGTCAAAAGGTCAAAGCTGATGTCACTCGTAAAGTAACTGCTGGCAAATAGGTCCTGACACATGTTCGCTAACAGCAGAATAAGAGCGGACGGCTTTCCTGATCTCACTGCTGATAAGGCAACAAAAAAAAAAAAAAAATGAAGCAGAAAACATAGTTACTATAATCTGTGATGCTTTCCTAATATTCTTTCAGTGACATATATGACTTTGTTTGTTTGCTGTGATATTAATTGCATTCTACACAAAGACAGCTAATTTTTTTTAACATGTAAGTAAGTAAATAATTAAGCAAGTAAATACATTAAATAAGTTATAGTATGTAAATACATAAATAAGCAAATATTTTTTTAAATAAATGAATTAATTAATGAATAACATTATTTAATTATTATTGTTAATATTATTATTAATGTTTACTGACTACAAATACTACAAAGACATTACAAAGACACTTTTTACGAACAAAAAGCATGTCAATAAATTGAAACATTTTAAATAGAGTCAATTTAAGAAAAATGTTCGAATGATAAGATTATAATAAACCAAATACAAGATTGCATCGACATTTTTGTTAATTGATTCCAATCTTTACGGGTTTGTTTGTTTGTTTGTTTGTTTGTTTGTTTGTTTGTTTGTTTTAAACAGTTGACAGGTCATTATGTTTTAAGGTATTTTACAGTATTTTAAGGTTAAAAGAAATTGTGATAATGATACATTTGATACTTTTACCATACAAGTCTGTACAAAAGTATTGATCCCCTCATTTTGTCATACTAAATTCAATTAAATTATGAGAACACATATTTTACTGCAACAGGCTGCAGTGTGCCTAAATATAGAATTAAAATTAGCTTGTATATGTAATAACCTCAGCAGCGACCTCATTTGCCCTCTCATCTGTTCCAAACACTCAGCATTCAGCATCAGCAGTATACTAATCACCGGTCTGATTATCTGTCGTCATCCGCACCTGTTTCTCACTGGGTCATGCCTTTGCAAGTTAGATGTTTTTTTTTATGCTTTGATGATTCCTAGGTCACGGTGTGGCTTGGGGACTGGACTGAAATTGTGCATATTTTTATGTCCAATATAAAAATCTTCCTTCTGAAATTACTTCCATTGTTTTGTATGTTGTTTCATTTCTCAATCAGTGAATTTCAGACTTAAATATAGTTGTTACACCAAATTGCTGTACAACGACATCGAACCTAATACCACCCCTTGATGGATATCGACCAGCATCTAATTTGGCCCAAACTTTGCTCTGTAAGTTTAACCTCCTGGTCATCCATATTAATATAATGAGCCAAGCATGCTAAAGTAACGCCAGACATTTCAAAAAGGTTCTTGCAGTAAAAGTCATTCCTGCTTTTGTTCTTCTCCTCATCCCTCTCTCTCTCTATTTCCTTTCTCCCTGCAGTAAGAGTGAACAACCAGGGAGAAAAGTGCCGTGTCCTGATAGAGTCCAGAGCCACAAATGGAGTCAATCAAGGGTGGGCTGAAAAATTCATTTTCTGACAGGGCTGTCAGCAAGATCACCCAGGCCCGATGACAACAAATCTATAGCTGCGTCTGAAAAGGAGCATGGGAAAAAGAGGCGACAAAAAGAGAGATGAAAGTGCGCAGAGAGAGTTGGGAAAAAAGAGAAGTGCTTAGTGATCAGGGCCTGCCCTTTCAGTCAGCCATAACCCAATTTCATAGCTGTGATTTCACAGAGTGACACAGTAATCCGTAAATGACAGAGTAGCTGGAAGATCGGAGCGGCGCGTGACAGAAAGCATGACTCGGCCAATGCTGCGGCTGAGTCAGAGACCGACTAAATCGCATTCACATTTCATTTAACTTTGGACTTGCATAAAGAAGGACGCGTAAAACTGATTATAAGCATGTATAGCTTTTGGTATGTTGAGGTTTTATCTAAGGAGATGCTTATTTAGCATTTATGGAAGGAGTCTCCGGTGTCAATTGGTAATAGGAACAGGTTTGAATGTTAAATGTAACTGTAACTGCATGAAAAGTACAATATCATGAACTCTGCTTTGAACCCGACACTATAGACCACTCCATCGTTGATTATTTTCTTATAACACCATGCTGTGAAGTGTTTTTCTTTACATTTTCATTTTTTTCTATTAAGCATTACAGAAATGTGTAACCAATACAGAACTTTGTAACCAATACAGTACTGTATGCCATGTGTTGCTGAATTCAAATAAACCTTGGGTGAAGAAAAGAGATTAAAGAAAGCAACTTCTTTTTTTATTATTTGTTCACACATTCATAAATTCAACAGTCGGCATTTCCCAGCGTGTCAGTTACACCGAGCCTCATTAACTTTGTTTTTTTTTCCTTTATTTCTGCTAATTAGCTCAGAGGTGGCCACAAATTAATTAACATCTCACGTCGCCTTCGTGCAATTTCATTCTATTTATTTAGTTTCTCCTATTAACTTTTAATCTTTCCTCAAACACTAAAAAAAGCAATTAGCATTTTTGATAAACAAACAATGTCTGCCCGCGGATAATCAACATCTCGGCATGGAGTCATGGAGTGTCGTTCCGCTAGCTTGTTTGGCCTCTTAACCTGACGGAGCCTAGCAGGACTGATACACCGAGCTGCGAACGTCCTTCCTGAGGAGAGCGTGTCTGTTTTTGGGTGTCCGTAACTGGACTATGTAAATCACAGATGAATTGAATTCCTGCTAGTGAGTTTATGCTAAGAAGGTCAAATTTTACAGGATTGTATGTGAAAGTGTACATGTGGGGAGAAAAAAAAGCTTAAGTTATACTGAAATGCATAAATACCGTAATTGGGCAGTGACAGCAATACAACTCTCTTTACTATATATCATCAATTATTTGTTTTAGTATACTGAGATATAATTACTCTTCCGAGGGGTGTTCAAGCCAAACTGGGACTTTTGACTTAGGCAGAATAACAGAACACGTATCACAGTGTTTCACTAGTGCTTTTTATACCATCTTGGTAGAAGGTTTTCTCAGTATGCCGGAGCCATGATCAGACTGCCTCTTCACGTCTGATATGCTAGCCTCCCAGGAACTCCTTTAATGGCCCCAAACATGTAGAAATGGCTTGGCGCGAGGTCAGGTCTGTAAGGGGGATGTGCCAATTACTCCCAGCTGAGTAGCTGAATATTCACAGGAACGACTGCAGTGGGCTCTGAACCATCTCGGCCGGGATCGGACATACGTACGGCCTTCTTTAAAATGTTTGCACCGTTCAAATGTTTTACTGCGGCTAAGAGTCTCATCACCGTACTAGGCTTTTCAATTTTATCACCCAAGTTCCGGTTTGACTTGAACGCCCTCGTATAATGTGTCAAATATTCTATAAAATCGTTAACAACATGTCTATGGCATAAGAAATAAAACAAAACATTAGTTGATGTAAAAACAATTAACCATGATCCTCAGTATTGACAGTAAATTTGTTTATACCGCTTCATATGTTCATAAGTAAGATATTCCAGAGATGAACATTTTAGAGCTTTGTAGCCGTAAACTAATGGGAAGAAAATGAGCAGAACCTTACACTGTCAGTTAAGATTCTCCCAACCAGAGCATTAATGCACTTATTTTCACTTTCTGCTTACTTCAGGGACGTTGAAGTCAGTCAGTCTTTACTCTAGAAAAAGAGAAATGTTCAGGAACACAGTAAATATAGATCAGGGTGCTGACTTGGTCATTTCACGTCCCTGAAAATAACCACGGTTCCTGTCTTGGCATCACTGTCCTGTAAGGCTGAGTGTCTTGGATGAATCGGTTCAGTATTGGATTGGATCAGAGCAGTCGGGATATGTTTATGGAGCTCAAAATCCCTCTTTAGTTGTCCTTACAAATATTCTAAAACAGTAAATCGGTCCATTTATCCCATGCATGCATAAGATTTTGTTTTGGAGACCTGCCGATTTTCAATCTGAGCTTCAGCTGTGACTAGAAACTCTGTCTGACATGTTAGTGGATGGATCTGTGCAGGGTACAACTTTTGAGAATCTGAGAATCTGCAACTCCTGTAGATAGCAGTGGCAATGTTGAAATTCTTTCTAGCTAATTATCTACCCACTACATCACCTTCATACCCTCACGCCCCGGTTCCTGAGATTCGTCCCTCCTTCACCAAAACCGCCATGGCACCCCTCGGACCTCCACCTCCCGCCATGGTTAACACCGGAGCTGGGGAACCCATGCAACTAGGACGCGCCTCCTTGACCGCTGCAGAACGGGAACGACGCTTCAGAGAAGGGCTTTGCGCCTACTGTGGGTCAGCGGCGCACCACAGGGCCCTCTGTCCACTTCGCCCGGGAAACGCTCAGGCCCGGTGAGCAAACGGGGCAGTTCACCGGGCCCCCTCCACCTCTCGGTCACGACACCCAATAATTCCCGTCTCACGGTCCAAGTACACCTCTGGTTTGGCCACAAACGGGTCGGAAGTACTGCGTTCATCGATTCCGGTGCCACAGGTAACTTTATTGACTCTTCATTTGCCAAAGAACTGGGAGTGGAACTTGAGGCATTATCCCAGCCCGTTCGTATCACATCTGTCGACGGTCGGCCCCTTTCCTCCAGCCCCATCACCACTCAGTCTCAGCCGCTCACCCTTGTCATCGGCCAACATCACGATCATCACCCCTGGCTGCTCCAACATGACCCCCTCATCTCCTGGATGCAAAACCGGATCCTGCAGTGGGGGCCAACCTGCACCGAACTCTGCCTGCGGGGCCCGGCTGGGACGTGTTCTAGGGAGTCCGAGGCACCCGATGTCGACACCAACGCCATCCCCGTCATCTACCGAGACCTGGCTGAAGTATTCTGCAAGAGACGAGCCACACACCTTCCTCCTCATCACCCCTATGACCTGACAATCGAACTTCAGCCGGGCTTGGTCCCCCCCCCCGCGGCCATCTTTACTCCCTCTCCGCCGCTGAGACGCAAGCGATGGAGAGATATGTTTCTGATGCCCTTCGCCACGGCACCATCCGGCCCTCCTCCTCGCCTGCCGCCGCGGGGTTCTTCTTTGTGAAGAAGAAAGGGGGCGACTTGCGTCCCTGTGTCGATTATCGGGGGCTTAATAACATCACCATTAAGAACAGACACCCTTTGCCTCTTACCAACTCAGCCCTGGACGCCATCTCTGGCGCCACCATTTTCTCAAAGTTGGACCTCCGGAGCGTCTACAACTTGGTGCGCATCAGAGAGGGCGATGAGTGGAAGACGGCTTTCATCACCCCTACTGGACACTACGAGAGCTTGGTCATCCCATTCGGACTCTGCAACGCACCCGCCGCCTTCCAACAGTTCATCAATGATGTCCTTAGGGACATGCTAGGGCGGTGGGTGTTCGTTAACCTTTACAATATCCTTATTTATTCACGCACCGCCGAGGAACATACCCAGCATGTCAGAGCGGTCCTTAAGAGATTACTCGCTCACCAACTGTACTGTAAGTTGGAAAAATGTGCCTTTCACGAGCGCTCCACCACGTTCCTGGATTTTGTCATCTCGCCCCAGGGTGTGGCCATGGACCCGCAGAAACTGGAAGTTGTGCGTCATTGGCCCCTACCCAAGACCCTCAAGCAACTTCAACGGTTTCTCGGGTTTGCAAACTTCTATCGTTGCTTTATCCGGAACTACAGTACGGTTGCCGCCCGTTTAACCGCTCTGACTCGACCCTCTTCTCATCACTTCAGCCTCAACCCTGCCGCCATCACCGCCTTTCATGACCTATGCCACTGGTTCACCAACGCCCCAATTCTACTGCACCCAGACGCAAGTAAACCATTCGTTGTGGAGGTGGACGCTTCGGATGTGGGCACCGGGGCTGTTCTCTCTCAACGAGGTCCAGACCAGAAGCTACATCCCTGTAGTTTCTTTTCCAAAAAATTTGACCCCACTCAGCAGCGATACGGGGTAGGGGACCGCGAGCTGCTGGCCATAAAGTGGGCTTTGGAGGAATTGCGACACTGGCTACAGGGCGCCAGAGAGCCGTTCATCGTCTGGACTGACCATCAGAACCTGATCACCATCCGCAACTTAAAACAGCTCAACCCAAGACAGGCGCGGTTTTTCTATTTCTATTTTTCGAACATTACAACTTCCACCTAACCTACACCAAAGCTGACGCCCTCTCCCGACAACACGAAGAGAACGTTCCCCGGGCGGACCCCTGTCATCACACCCACCAAGATCATTGCACCACTTCACTGGGAACTGGAAACGAGGGTTCGCCGTGCACAGGCGATGGAGACCGCACCGGCAGGTGTGCCGCCTGGGCGACTCTACGTGCCGAACACCGTAAGGACCGAGGTGTTGCGATGGGGTCATTCCTCGCCATTATCCGGACACCCCGGCGCCAACTGCACCCTCCAATTCATCAGACGTGCCTTCTGGTGGCCATCTATGGCGAGTGACGTCAAGGAGTACGTCCAGGCGTGCCCAGTGTGCGCCAGGTCCAAGAATACCAACCAACCGACACCGGGGGAACTCCAACCACTCCCCGTTCCCCATCGGCCCTGGACGCACATTGCCGTCGACTTCATCACGGGCCTGCCGGCCTCCGAAGAGAAAAACACCATCTTAACCATCGTCGACCGGTTCTCCAAAGCCATGCACCTGGTGGCCCTCACCGGACTCCCGTCAGCCAAAAAAACAGCAGAGCTGATTTTAGAACACGTAGTCTGACTGCATGGGTTCCCAAAAGACATCGTCTCGGACAGGCGGCCCCAGTTCACCGCCCGGTTCTGGAAGGCCTTCTGCCGTCTGATCAATTCCACCTGTAGTCTATCCTCTGGTTATCATCCCCAGACTAATGGTCAGACGGAGCGGACCAACAAACAACTGGAGCGCTACCTGAGATGCTTTGTTGCCGATCGCCAGCGCTCCTGGGCCCGCTACCTCCTATGGGCTGAGTTATCTCACAATCTCCATGTCTCTTCAGCCACCAATCTCAGTCCATTTGAGGTATGCCACGGTTTCCAACCTTCGATGTTCGATCATCAAGAACCGGAGGTTGAGGTGCCGTCAGCCCAACAGTTGGTTCGCCGGTGTCGACGGCTGTGGAACCAAGCAAACACCGCCATCCAACAGGCCAACAACCGCTACGCCACTCAACATCGCCGTCGACACCTGCCGGGACGATTGTACAATGTAGGTGACAAAGTATGGCTTTCAACCAGAAACCTTCACCTTCACACGGAATCCAAAAAGCTATCACCCTGGTTCATCGGTCCATACCGCATCACCCTCCGTATCAATCCTGTCACTTACCGGCTCCAGCTGCCTGCGGCGCTCCGGATCCATCCGGTATTTCACACCTCCCAGCTCAAACCCTTCATCACTTCACCAATGGTTCCCCCCACCCACCCTGCTCCTCCTCCCCGTATCATTGAGGGTTGTCCCACCTACACCGTTCGCCGGATCCTTGACTCACGTCCTCGGGGCAGAGGGCTCCAGTACCTGGTCGATTGGTAAGGTTACGGTCCCGAGGAGCGATCTTGGATTCCAGCTCGGTTCGTCCTAGACCCATCCGGGACAACCGTCGTCGGGTATCCTCCACCCCAGGACCGTCGAGAGTCGGTCCTGGACAAAGGGGTACTGTCATGCACACTCGTAACACGACTGGCACTAGGACCTGGAAGTAATACGGTCGGGTTTCCAGGAAGCATAAAAGGAGACAAAATGGCTCTTCACATTGCTCAGTCATTGAGTTCGCCCATGCCTTGTCTGACGCTTCGCCGACTATTCTGTGAGTACTCACCGATTTGGGTTGCTTCTTTGATTGAGTGTGTGTTGCTAGAACGCGGATTTATTTGTGTAGATCCTAGCTCTTTGTGTAAGCGAGTTCTTAGATAAATTGCGTGGTTATCCTGCCTACTCGCGTTGCTTCCGCGTTCGGGTTTACCATCCACGCTACATGGGCTAACTGCTAAGGCTTCTGTGGTTACCCTCCGATAGCTCGTGACAGAGATAAATGGATCATTATATGAACTACAGAATATTTTTTTAAATGCTAAGGTTAAACTGTACACAATAATTACATTCAATTTTATCTGTATAACGCTTTTAACAATTGACATTGCCGGAAAGCAGCTTTATACAATAAGAAGAAGTAATTATTTAAGTCATAAGTTGCTAATGAATTCACTACATTATATTAGCTAAGTGTAGAAAAAACATACCCTAGCAAAACAATGAATGTGATGAAACAAGGTTGTTGTAACCTAGTTAAAATTATTCAATTCATTTAACAAATTAATGAACGAGTACAGTGGAACCATGGATTACAAGCATAATTCGTTCCGGAAGCGGGCTCATATTCCAAAACACACGTAAACCAAATCAAATTTTCCCATAAGAAATTATGAAAACTCAAATTATTCGTTCCACAGCTCAAAAAAATAAATACATAAAAATAATTGATAAAATATATAAAGTAAAAATGAAACAAATTAACCTGCACTTTACCTTTAAAAAAATTTAAATAAATCCCAACAGATAAGTGTTTCCATTTGTGCGGGCAGGTGCCGTGTATTTGTGTGTGTGTAATTAGCCCCTTCCCTCGCCTCGTCTTACATGGTAAAACTCCTCCTCCCTCCCCCCACCTCGCTTTTTAAGTTTCACAACAAACACACACACAATGGAAGCACTGTTTTAACGGGGAAAAAAAGAAATCTGTCTAATGACACTCGCGTGAGCGCATACTAACGAAATCACTGCTGTAAAGTAAAAAAAATAATAAAACAAATGAACCAGCACCTTACCTTTGAAAAGAATCCCGACAGAGCTGAGTTTTCTGTGTGAAGAAAGCTGTGTCTGCATGTGCATGTGTGAAGCCAAGAGAGTGTGTGTGTGTCCGCGTGTGTGTTGGTGTCAAATTACGTGCGCACACACATATGAGACACGATGAAACGGAGAGGGAGACGTTGATTATACCAGTAAGAGACGAGCACTAAGACCCAGGGGAGCAGGGAGATGATTACCCACAATTCTGCAGGGCAAGAGAGAGAAAAATCATTGGCTCAGTTGTGATGACTTGCCGCTCGGTGTCAAAATAAGAGTCGCATGCGTGATACATGATGATACTCAGCACTCGTAAACTAATACTTGCTCGGTTTCCAATAAAAAATTTATTACAAATCTTTGCTCGGTTTGCGGAACACTCGTAAACCACGTTACTCGCAATCCGAGGTTCCACTGCAATGTATTTATCTGTTTATTGTTATATTTAATGTTGTAGAACAAGTCACTTCCTGTTTTCGCTTATAGTCCACTAAACAGTCGTTGCTTCATCGGCTACTCTTTATGTTTATCTTGAATTTGATAAGTCAGAAAAGAATCAACTGTTTCATGAACCATAATGTTACAGTTACAAAGCACTGAAACTGGAGACTCCTTCTGAAATTCATATAAAAGTGTGATTTTCCCAGTCAGAGCTGCTGTTCATGGGAGGTTCATTACCACCTTCTGACCAATCAGAACTGAGAATTTTGCAGTGCTGCGGTGCAGCCAGGATTTTCTGACTTCGCGTCGGCCATTTTGTAATGATGAGAGAGTGCGAGGTGGAGGAATCAGGAAGTGCCTCCTGTATATTTATATTGAATCTTGTCTGTATTTCACTCTGGTGCTCCGGCCGTTGCTTCATTAGAGCATTGATTCATTAATGCGGCTAACCTTTTTTAGTGTGTGTGTGTGTGTGTGTTTGTGTGTGTAGTGTCCTGTGCCTGGTAAAGTGCTGGAGGCCTCTCTGCTCTGGAGCCCATTTATACCCTGTCTGGCACAAGAGGTCATCCCTCTCCATATTCCTCCTATTGACCCAGGTTGTTCCTTTTATTACGAGCAGCTTTTTTTATTGAAGGATGATTACACTGAATGATGTCAAGCGAGGGGAGAAAAAATCGACCAGAATAATGACATTCCACAAAGTGAGAGAGAGAGAGAGAGATCGACCCCTCCTTTCCTCTCTCCTCTTGCTCTGAGCTCACAAATTGAGTCACATCTTCCTCTCATCCATTATTTAGAGCTGATTGGCCTTTCTTGGCATCTATGGATTTGATAATCATTCCGATGTCCATATTAAATATGTGACATAAATTTCACCGCAGGGGCCTGTCAATACGAGGCCTCAAGAGAGTAACTAAACCAGCAATAGAGGAACTAATGTATGGGGATGACAAGAGCGGGAGGGAAAATATATGCCTGTGTATATGTGTGCGCTGCATCTGTAAATGTTTTATAGAATATCTAAGTGTGTGTGTGTGTGTGTGTGTGTGCGTGTGTGTGAGGA
Organism: Clarias fuscus; assembly: GCA_030347435.1. Taxonomy (NCBI): domain Eukaryota; kingdom Metazoa; phylum Chordata; class Actinopteri; order Siluriformes; family Clariidae; genus Clarias; species Clarias fuscus. The sequence goes on along the minus strand of CM059208.1, from coordinate 34,037,867 downwards.
TAGGAAAAGGAGAGAAATCCCTGTTCATGCATGCGCATTCATCCGATTACAGTCCATGCAAAGTGTAGGTGTTTACAGGTGCGAAAGTGGCGCCTCTCCACGGAAAAAAAATGAAAGAAATAAAAAAATCAAGAGGCAGATAATAAAGCGCTGCATCTGCCAGGCAGACGGGTGGTGTGTTTGTGTGTGTGTGTGTGTGTGTGTGTGTGTGTCTTCTCGCAGTGCTGGACTCTCCCTCCTCAGTGATTTTCTGCAGCTGGCTGCCATGAATGCTGGCCTATGCACCCCAAGATTAGAGCAAAACAGCTGTTTCTCTGCAGGCTAACCAATATATCAACCCCCTGATAAGTAATGACAAATGTTCCTCCGCATTGTGTCGGACATGCAGGGCTCAGAGAGGGAGAGAGGAAAAATGAGAGTGTTTGTGGTTGTGTGTGTGTGTGTGTGTGTGTGTGTGTGTGTGTGTGTGTGTGTGTGTGTGTGTGTGTGTGTGTGTCTTTGCTTGTTTGGAAAAAAAGTGTTGATTTGAACATACAAGATTTATGACTTTTTAATAAGACTTATTTTTATTATATTTTTATTTTTAATGTCACGTAATTTGCCAAAATAGCTGTTTATTGGCACAACAGTCAAGCGCACGATTTTACAATTTAGAAGCCACACCTCCTTCTAGGATTAACAACCTCATGTCTCCATCAAGGGCCACGCCTCTGTCTGTGTGAATGACTGATACAGAGGCCACGCCTACTTTAAAGGTAATGCCTCACTTGTGGGACTGATATGCACCGACACCATGCACTGTTATGAGGGACTGTCAAGTGCAAGGTCATGCCTGCTCCTATAGGAGTGATGAATGCATACCACACCTTTTTTTTTTTACCCTGACAGGTGCAAAGGTCAGACCTCCTTTCAAAGAACTGACAAGCACAGAGCACACCTTCTTCAGAGTCCCTCCTCTTTTTGTAAGGTGCAAAGGATACATCTTCTTTCATGGGACTGTCTTCCAATGACATTACCTTCTTCATAGGGACACACCTGACTCTGTCGGCCTGACAGGTGGACTGGCCATTCATCTGTTTGTAGGCCTTAAGCATGCAGAGGCCACACCTCCTTCCAGATGATTGAGCTAGACCTCCTTCTGTGCGAGTCATTTGAAGAGTCATTTACCTAATGAAAACATTGATAATGATGCACGGGTCCAGTGTGTTAATTCAAATCACTGAACCTTTACATCCCTATTATGCAGTGTGCACTTGGGACAAGTCTTGACATAGACATACTGTGTGCTTTATCCGATTTGCAGATATGGATGAAGGGAGGAAGCAGCCTATCCGGAAGCTTCAAGGGAATGCAAGCCTCCTATGAACAGAGAGCTAAATTACTGAGAAATTAGGAACAGAAGTGACCTTGAAATAATTATATCATAGTCTATTATGTTCACCTTGTTCCTGGTGTGTATGAAAGAGGCCCATGTGAATTATACACTTGCTAAAGGGCAATTTGTATTTTTCTACAGCAGGCAGATTGTGGCCCTGATTTAGTAAAGGTTTGCATCAGTATAAACATGTGCACAATTGGCACCCACAAGAAATATGCAAATTTATTTACTAATGGGTTAACTGTGATGAGAAATGGCTAACTAAATTAGCATAATTTGCAATATTTTTGCATGTATTTGCTGATAGTTAGCCTTAGCAAGACAATTTTTAAGAATGGAAAGAAAAGAAAATTGTCTAACTAACTTTCCAAACCAAAACACATTCGGTTACAATTTGATTATTTTGTCTATCTTAGCATGTTAACAACATCAGTCTCAACATGTGTGCCTGGGTGTGTACTCAACGTTTTAACATTTTTTGCAGGAGTGATGATATGAGCAGAAAGAATCTGCATCCTCGAAAAAGATTTCCCTAAGGAGCTCATGTGGTAGTAATTCTGCTTCCTGCCATTCCTGCTATTCATAATAACCATGTTAGAAAGCCAAAACAGAGAGGTGTCACAGGTTGTTAGTACTTCTATGCATTAATAATCAAGACCTGTCTTAGTTTCGAGTCTACTTTGACAGATCATTATCAGTTTGTTTAGAGAAAGTGTTAAAAACATGGTGTTCCTCAAGGTTCAGTAACAGGACCTTTTTGTTTAAGAGTGTTTGTTGCCTTTTGATGTTAATTTATAAAAAATGAATAGATTATATTTCTGTTTAAATGTTGGATGAAGACCCAGTTGATCGTACTTACAGTATGTAGAGAAGGAGGGATTCACTCACATTCTTGTTCTGGTAAGAACAATGACATGATGTAACGTAAGCCGAGTGTTTGTTGTTGCATTAATAAACGGACAGATGAGATAAAATGACATAGATTTGGATGTATTTACTGATTAATGACAGCAATCAAAGCAAAGTATGCTATGTAGATAATGTACCAAGAGAGAAATTATCTTTCTAAATACAAATAACTTTATAAAACATCTTGTAGTGCTTAAAGGGGACTTATTATGCAGAATTTGTCATTTTTAGACATTCAGATGGGTTTCCAGTGTGTGCATTCTTTTTTGCTTTTTTTTCCTAGCCAAGTATTAAACAAGGCCCGACCCTATTGTGACCTCATATAAGAAGATACCCCAGTGTGTTTAATTGGACACCAGAACTTTAACAGCTCTCTACTCATAGTAGATAAACACTCAACAGGACTCTGTGAGGTATGCCACGAAGGTGAGACTGCCAAGCATGTTCTACGCTTGTGCAGGAAATATATGCAGGAGGCATGCAGAAGGCAAAACATGATGTCACAAATCCAAGAACTAGGGAGAATAGAAGGCAATATTAAACATCTTTAAGTAGGGTGGGTCACTGATCAGGGAAGGAAGAATTTAATGTGTTTTTTTTTTTTTTTTTTTTTAAGGAAAGACTGGCCTGAGAAGTCAGCTTTAAAAGGCCAGGAAGATGACAGAGAGTGAGACTGATAGGTGGCAGTTAGGCAGTTATGCAACTTACTAGATGCCAACCACCGTAAAACAACAAGAAGAAGAAGAATCAGCACTGCTGTTCTCGGGAAGTGTGTGGCTGAGAAGTAGGTCATTTACATAGATACTGAAACAGCGCACTTGGAGGAGGAGTGAAGGGATTTTAGGTATTTAAAAAAAATACAATAGCTGAAAGCTGAAAGGTATTTCAGCTGGAGACCTGTGGTAGTCCCCTTCCAGCTCAGAGCATTTTAGATGTTATTTTTTTGTTTGTTTGTTTGTTTGTTTGTTTGTTTGTTTTAATAAACATATACAGTAAAGGGCTCAGGATCGTCCAGTACAGAGTGATATATTCTCTTTTTCAGAGAAAATAGGCGAAATGATGAACAGAATTTTAGTTCATTTTAACCAACTACCCAAATATGACTGAGAAATTTTAAATGATTCACATGGGCAAAGAAATAGCACAAATACACATGATCAGATGTTTTTATTGTTGTTTTCAGTTGTTTCTATGAACAAAAATAATAATAATATGCTCTACATATTTGCGACGTCATTCCCATATTCAGTATATACTGTATTCCATATAAGCACAAGCATGTACAGTGTAGGTGCTGTTTGAGGTTTAAAGGTAAACTTGGGAAAGATTAGAATACCAAATAGTAAAATATGGGACCTTAAACTATAACTTTATCCATAAAAACAATACACTCCTTTAGTTAACTGTGACGTGCAGTAGCACTGGATGTACATCTATGCATTGTTTAATTTAATTGAAATATGCATTGTTTTGGCTAAAGCATTGACTGACTTTGGGGGAATCTCTGAGATATGGGCCGTTTAAATAAGCTTTTCCTTTTATGTAGATCAGTTTTAGCAAGAATGGTAATTAAAATGTATTACATGGAGACAAGTACTTGATACATGTGAGAGTAGTTCAGATCAGTGAGCACTGAGTTTCTTTTATACATACTTTTTAAATGATAGAACATCTTTAACATAAAAAACAAGAAAGAACAAAGCAGCAACCAACGTAATTTTATGATAAAAAAAAATGAAAAAAAAAAACTTATCAAGCTTCTCTAATCAAACCCAAACAGTATGATACTGTCTACTTATTTTAGTTTAAAGAAAGCTTCAATTTACTGGGGAATTACAAAAGTTTCTGGTTCATCCCTCGCCAGGCCTCGGCTATTTTAGTGTCGTTTTTAGTTCAATCCTCAAAAGACTGGATGAAATTGGTCTCCCAGTGTCCAAACACCCCGAGGTTTACCCAGGGAGCAGTCATTAATATCGGTTTATGGAAGTGATGCGCAGCGTGTGAGATTGCAGAAAGTGGAGCATATAATTGAAACTCATGTTTAAATGGGAATACCCACTGTCAGGGCTTCTTTCCCAGCACCAGCAGAGCACTTAAACCAAATTCAACATTAATTAAAATGGGTCATCCGCTCGCCTGACACACCTCATCAAATCTGGATGGCACATCTCTTAAAGCTTTGATTTCACCCCGGGTGACCTCGTTCCCTTGAGGAAAATGAGGGTTTTCAACTACCCTAAGATACTATTTGTCCCTTTTTTTTTTTAAGTCTTATTTACTTGTATGTAATATGGATTAAAGTAAAATACAAATACATTATTCAATTAATAATATTGCTAGGGTTCATAGTTAGAGAAAGTTTAAAATGATTCTGTTTTATGCCACACCCACTAGCTGCAAATATCTGCAGCACTGAATGATATGGATGCAAAAGTTGTAAATCATATTGTGATGTTCTTTGTGAAGAAATTATTTAAGATACATAAACAGATTCACACCGACAGATTTTTTACGATATGTATACCTTTCTTGTATACAGGTATGTACAAAATATCCACTTCTTTATCCATGTGAAAATTCCATTACAGGTCACATGACTCGAATTGTACGTTTTTAGCTTCACTAACAAATCTGGCAGCAACATAAGTCATAGTTTGTTTCCATGTTCCACGGAAGGCATTTTTTTCCCTTTTACAGCCAGGGTCAGGGCGTCTGGTTCTGCTGTCAGACCGACGTAAAGGTAATATCAGGCCTTCCTCCATCGCTGGCAGGGCCAATCAGCCCAGACCGCCCGCCTTGATTGGCCTGACATACTCCATCAAAGCCACAGTTGAGCGCCTTTCAGATGGCCCACAACGTCCCAAATGCACACACACATACACACCCTAGCACACACACAAACACACAAATACTCACACACAGCCTACTCATTCACCAGGGGCTCGTGCAGCTCTAAGAGCTCAAATTCAACTGGAAATCTGATTTGTTTTTTGCTTTTGATCCCTTTGCGGGGAGTTTGGAACCCACATCTTGCACTTCAGGGTAACAGAGGTGAACAATGCGAGAGGGAAACTTTTAACTAGAAAACTGTAGCTGTAACACTCAAGCACAGGGGGCATGTGGCTTTTATAGTTTGTGGAAGAAACTGTTTCATGGTGCTCTCTTGTGGAGATGTGAATCGTCTCCGAGAGAGAGAGAGAGAGAGAGAGAGAGAGAGAGAGAGAGAGATTTGAACCAAATCAAATGAAGACAAAAGGCTTAAATTGGGATATCAGGACCATGGACAGACACCTATATTCTTTTATTTTTATCCATGCATCCGTTATTTATTATCCTGTGGGGGTAATGGGGGGCCTGGAGCCTATCACAGGGCTCTCAGGATGAGCACAAGATGTGGTTCACTCTGCATTCACTTCATCTCAGAGCATAAACACACACCCAATTATACACTACTAACCAATAGACCTACGCTACATGTCTTTGGACTTGGGGGGAAAACCGGGGTACCAGAAAACCAATCACCATGAAAACATGCAGACTCTACACTGGAAATGAGATTCGGACCTCAAACCTGTGGTTGTGAGTCAATCGTGCTGTCCATTAACCCACCATGCATCGATTTATTTTTTCTTCTACAGCGTTTAACACCTTGGGATTCTATATATTCAAATGAAAAATCAAGCAATGTCCATATTTTATCATTATTTTATTATTAACATCAAATAAAACAAAGCAGACTTTGAGAGAATATAAAGAGGAAGAACTCCAGTATAATACAAGAAACTTGTATATCAAATTCATATTTTTATTTGTCACGTACACAACCACACACACAAAATATGATGTGCAGTGAAATGCTTATATGTACGAATTTGTGTGACCTAAAATGGAAAGATGGTATAGAATAGAAAGATTTCACTGCAATAAAAGGAAATTTGCACTAGAAAAATACAATTAAAGTAAAGATAGAATTTCCAATTTAAAAATATAAATAACAAATTAAAATAGAAAACATTTGGGATGAAATGTATAAATTCACAGTTGTAACATAAAAAATATTTTTATGCAATAAAAATCTGATTGAAATACAAATAAATAAAAAAATATTATACAAACTAAACAGTTTGATGGAGCTGGATGATTAAGCCTGGTCATTAATATGAGCACAAGGTGCCGTGAATTGTGCGCTCGTAGATCATTAATGCGACTGTGCAGAGAAACTCTAGCAAGTGAGGCAATGAGCACTTCACTTCTATAAGCGCTGGGCACTGAAACACTTTGGTTTCAATTCAATTAATTTTTTTGGTAATATAGTGCTTTTGATGCGGTCGTTGTTACAAAGCAGCTTTATAGAATTAAAAAAATGAGAATGAAAATGAATTCGAAAAATGGTGTGGAAATATGTAAATTATAATCATCAATTTGTCCCTGATGAGCAAGCCAAGGGCGCCGGTGGCAAGGAAAAACGTCCTGAGATGCAAATGGAAGAAACCTTAAGAAGAACCAGACTCAATGGGGAACCCATCCTCATTTGGGTTTACAGACCAAAAAAAAAAACTGAGTAAAGTCAAGCAAGTGTTTCATTGTTAGAAGTACAAAGCAGCAATTAACTTAAACAATGTCCTGATTTTGGATTCAGTGTCACTGTGAAGTACCAAAAACATCATAAAGCTCATAGTTGTCCAAAAAAAAAAAAAAAACAGTATTGGTGTGCGTGTGTGCATGCATACTCGTCTCCGCTCTTATGAAGTGTGGGTGGTGTTGCATGTGGCGTTGTGTGTGTTTTATACGCATCATATACCATGCACTATGTCCCACTAAAGGCCTCCCGTACAGTAAATAAAACCATAAACAACATGTACCTGTTTTAGAATGGAAACAATGATATAGTATGCAAAAAGCCCATTGTTTGTTGTGGCTCCGCTCCGGTTTTGTGTGAAAGCATAAAACATTCCAAGCAGCTGGTGTTCGCAGCTCTTCCACACGTTTCAAATTAAGAATGTTGCCAGTCTAAGGTAATTAAGTATTTGGTATAATTAGGGAAGCTTTAATCGTCTGTAATCGCCCAAATATAATCTAAAATTAAAACGTTTATGAGAACATGAGATTTCTGTGGGCATGATCATAACCCAGAAACCTTTGGACAAACATGTTCAACCTTTTAATTAGCTCCGGCGCAGAGAGAAAAGGACCCACTGTGTGGGTGTCCGCATTCTCTGCCTTTAACATCGCCAGAGCGCCGAGGCTAGGAGCAAGAAACGATTCTGTAACTGTCTTGCAGTTAAATTAAATAGCAAATTTTTAAAAAGCGCTCCACAAATGGTAGCAATTAAAGTGGTTTCAATACAATTACGTTACCTTACCAAGTTGCAAGCTCACATTGTATTTCAAGATACGGCCATGTTGACATTTTTGTAGTCCTGTTTATTTATTTATTTTGTGTCTGCTTAAAAAAAAAAAAAGAAAGGAAAAGAAAAAAAACGGGGGGAAAAAAGCTTTTAGCACTTTTCTCCATATGTAATTGGAAATAATGGGCTGGCCTCACTCCAGTCTTTTGTGGCGACCAATATTGGCTTCATCCCTCCATTCTCTCACCAAATCTGGAAGGCAAGTGCCAATCAAAACCTCTTTGTTTACAGAAAGAAAGAGAATGAAATGTGTAAGTGGCACTTAAGCGACAGCTACCTCTTGATTGGGCTGACGGCACGAGGCAATTTGCCTCCGCGGCAGGAACAATCGGTCATAACTTTTTGACTGTAACAGCCAAAGCAAATGTTTGACTCGGCGTTGGAAGAAGCTCTCCATTTCTCCCAGCGAGTGCTAATCAGACTCCGCGGGGGGCGATGAGACGAGTCACAGCACAGTCGACCCTGCATAAGCTTCAAATTACCCACAATCCTGAGAGAAAGAGAGAGAGAGAGAGGCTGCGGAGAGATGAGGTAAAGTGGAATGTGTGAATAGGCGGTAACAAAACGCGACAAACAAATACTATATGCTCCATTGAACAGCTACTGAATTCTTGATTCTGATTGGTCAGGAGGTTGCGGATTATTTTTTCTAACAGCAACTTGGACAATTGTAATAGTTCCTGTTAGTTCCTGTTTATATAAATGCCCTAGGGGGGTTGGACTCCGGATGTTAACTAAAATAATGAAAAACAGGATTAATCACTGATATGGTTAATGTTACTTTAAGGAGATTTTTTGGAAGGAGTCTCCAATGTCAGTGTTTTTATAACATGTAACATTTTTCATTTTCAATGTCTGTGAATATTTCCTGATATATAAATGATAGTTTTTTAAATTATGATATTTCTTTTTAACTAACAAATAACAGAAAACATCTCCATCACGCCACACTGTAATTGATCACTTTCCTATAACAGCACAACCACAAAGTTTTGAAACTCCAAAACCACGACGTTTGTGACGATAACCCCGAGTACACAAGTTTACACGAGTAATAACACACATGGAGCGGCCTTTATAACTCTACACCAAGCGTGGCCGGAAGTGACAACTGTCTTATTCATTATCTTTTGAATCCAGCTCTTGTGCAACATCAGCTGCAGCTGTTTTGCCAAAGCCATTGATTCCAGGCCTAAGGAATTTTCCTTCACCATTTTCATTGTCCATGTTCCAGCATATGGCTACCAATTTCGCCATGGGACTTCTCTGGTCTTCTGGAGATGTCGCAGTAATAAAGTACAGAGTATGTTTCGTTTGTGTAAGGAAACTCTAGCTGAAATATGTAGCAAGGGGGGAAACAGGAAAAAAAAACGGTTTACGCTGACGGCTTTCTGGACATGCGACGCTGATCAGCGGCGTCTCAAAACGTCCGCTTCTAAATGGACTCATTCGCTTCTTTATTATATGGCAGAAAGGTAGGAGTTATAAAGGCTTCAATTAGCGAGGAGCCATAAAGCAAAGACAATGTATACGCAATTTCATTTCATTGAGCAGCCATCTGTTTACTGCTGTTCCGCGCACTGTAATATTTAGCTGTTTCCTTTTATTGGTTTGTTTTCCTCACTTCTGACAACAATGAGATCACTCGAACTGCTCTCTCTCTCGCTCTCTTTCTCTCTCTTATGTTTGGCTGCTACATTCGCAGGGTCTGTTTGTGCGCATAAACATCCCATATACATTTACAATCTCATCATATTTACGCCACATTAACGCAAATGCAAAGAAGACAGCAGGCCAAAAAAAAAAAAAAAAAACGCTGCACATTCACTCCAGACCAGTACAGAACTTAATTTTCCAGTTAACGTTACCACAGCAGGTCTGGAAAGTTCTCAAAGAAGGGACACGACCGCCAGAGACATTAGAAAACGAGCACTCCCGTCGGTAATTGATTATAAAAATCAATTTACGTCCCCGATTCTGGCGAATAGTTCCCTGGTAAGTGCTCGCGCAACAGCCTGGTGCGGTCAAACACTTTTAAAAAAGAAGTGGGCCATGG
>CM059208.1:33955616-34023116 GCA_030347435.1 Clarias fuscus | reverse complement strand
TCCGGGTTTGACTTGAACACCCCTCGTGTATAAAAGCCAAAGAATGAGAGAAAGTCGAGGACGTCCCCGAGTCAGCAGCATGCCCCCTGTGTCATTGTGCGCACAATACTCTGAATCATTAAGAATTATCAATGTCATAGACGGCCAGAATAAAGTCTGATTTGGCCAGCGCGAGAAATCAAAGCCAATCACAAAGTCCTCTAGCTGCTTATCGACTCTTTTTTGTAAACATCAAGATGAGCGGATTGATTATTGAGAAAAGCTAAAGCAAAGCTGGCTGCCTCCATTCTCGCCCCGCTGTCATGTTCGAACTCGAGTCCAGCGTCATGTGGCGCTCATCCTCCCGGACCGAATGGCCTTCTCGTCTGGAAGGTGACACAGACGGAGCACGAGGACTTAGATTCAGGAGGAAGTTTGCTGAAGAACATTGAAGCTCCGGGGATTATAAATGATTTTACCCTGAGATCTTTTGAGTCATTTTAGGTTCATTGTGTTCTTATACATTCCATAACATCAAACTATTAAGAGGTAAAAAAAACAACAACAAAAAAAAAACAGATGTGTCCTTCTTTGTATAGGGTAAAAACAACATTGTTGGCAAATTGATGTGGTATAAGAGAAATAACACACTTTGGAGGTTTTGGAGTCTTTGGAGTTTTGACAGTTATAGAAAAATAATCATTTTCACTTTAGGATGCATCGCATCACCAACGCATGGATTATTTTGTCCAATGTTATTCCATACATAACCAATTAACCTCTGTCTCACCAAAAGCATTCTGATGCGAATGACACATACACAGGAAATACATAAAAGTGACCAAATTAAAGCTGAAGGTCTTTCTTTTAATTTATGTTTATTTAAATACAGCTATGCCTTATATTTCAGACATTCTGAGCGTTTCAGAATTTAGTTTCTTCATATCTAAATATGACCCTAATGTGTGTGTGTGTTGCATGGAGTTGATCTGTGTACGAAAGGAAGAAAAGGAGTGAAGCTGAAAGCTGCTGTTTTTCGAAGAAGTGTGATGCAAATGTCAAGTGGCACTCAAGATCTAATGAAAATGAGCAGTGAGGATCTGGGCTTAACTAACTGCAGCACATCAGCAGCTCTCCTCAATGTGTGTGTGTGTGTGTGTGTGTGTGTGTGTGTGTGTGTGTGTGTGCGCGTGTGTGCGTGCGTGTGCGTGCTAGACACAGTGAGAATTTAATAGAGAAATTAGGCACATCAGGATTCAGACCTCAGACATAACTACAGAATGAAGTGCTACTCAGGTAAGTGAGAGTCGCAAACATGAGGAGGAGTTTAGCTTAAAAAAAAAGAAAGAAAAAGAAAAGGAGGTGTGTCTCAGATAAACAACATTCTGACTTAAGTCCATTTATTCCACAACATTGACTTACGTCAGGAAACACATTCAATTGTTTAATTAATTTTAATTATTCTTAATATTAAAGGTCCCATATTAGACTATTTCTTTCTAAGCTATCACAAGTCTCAGAGTTCAACCAAAGTGTGCGTGTTTAGGCCCCAGCTGAAATACTTCACACATAATCCATGCAAATGAGCTACTGATGAGCCACGCTCCATCAGAGAACTGCACAGCTGAGCAACTATCCATTCTTATATGAGGTCACAATAGGGGGAATATCTAATTGGATTGTTTAAGCCCTGGCCAATAGCAAAATAGAAAAATGGACAAAACATTAATGTGATTTTAATTTTTTACACACTTGAGACCTGTCTGAATGTTTAAAAAATAATTCAATTCAATATATATAAATAGTGTGTTTAAAAGTCAATTAATAGCAATTAACTGTTGATGCTTGATATGAGAAAAATAAATTGCTGAATAATACAGTATAATGGATCTGGTGCTATATTATACTGTTAGCTAAATAATCCTTTTAAAATTCATAATGTTAATAAGATCAAAATTGGGACTATTCCTACATAAAGTGTTTGATTGGCCGGTTACTGCACTAGCCCCCCCTTAATTGTTTATTACAATGATTGCTGTTTTCTCAGGTGTTTATATCTTTGTGTTATTGATTTTCATGCATCATATTCCATTTTAAAGAAAAGGAAGGAAGGACCTAGTTGATTGACAAACCATGCTACTGATGAACAAATGCACAGTACATGTTAGTGTGCTTTTAATGATCTATAAGTAGAGCCCTGAAAATCAACTTAAACAGCTGCATAAACATCTGAACACCAGTAACTTTCCCTGCATGGAGGACTTTTTAATATTCACTTTTTTGTTATTTTTATGTATTCAGAAGCAACTCCAGACGTTGAGCAAAACAAACTTTCCCTGATTTTTGTCCTTTTTCCATGTTTGTATTGGTCGAGGTTTAAATAAGCCAATTAGATTTTCCCAAATTCTGACCTCATATAAGAAGATCCCCTTCCGCTGTTTTTTTTTGCTCAGTTCTGGTGTTCTATAAAGAGGCGTGGTTTAGCAGTAGCTCATTTACATATACACTGAAATAGAGTGCTTGGAAAAGGAGTGAAATAAGTTTATATATATTGAGTTTAAAGTATTAAAATGCATTATCCGAGGGTTATTTCAGCTGGAGAATTAACACACACACATTTACTTTGTTAAAAAAAGTTTTAAAATATGGGTTTTTTAAGTATTTGACTCAGAATATGGCCTGTAGTATGCAGTTGTGGAAGACTAATGATTTATAACCGGTGACTTTCAAGTACAGGATAGGTTCCTTTCTGTCGTCTCACATGTGTGAGTGTTACATCAGGATTGTTTATTGGAGATACAGTTCATAATAAATCACTTCACTTCTATTAATTTCTATACAAATACATTCGAACTGAAATCAATTTTGTCTCATGACCCATTTATTTGTAAGGATTTTTGCTGACTTGGAGAAACAAATCTGTATACACACGTGGACAAAATTGTTGGTACCCTTCGGTGAATGAAAGAAAAACTCACAATGGTCACGGAAATAACTTTAATCTGACAAAAGTAATAATAAATAAAAATTCTATGAATGTTAACCAATGAAATTCAGACATTGCTTTTCAACCATGCTTCAACGGAATTATTTTAAAAAATAAACTCATGGAACAGGCCTGGACAAAAATGGTGGTTCCCCTAGAAAATACTGTAAATAATGTGACCAAAGGGACATGTTAATTCAAGGTGTGTCCACTAATTAGCATCACAGGTGTCTACAATCTTGTAATCAGTCAGTGGGCCTATATATAGGGCTCCAGGTAGTCACTGTGTTGTTTGGTGACATGGTATGTACCACACTCAACATGGACCAGAGGAAGCGAAGGAAAGAGTTGTCTCAGGAGATTCGAAAGAAAATTATAGACAAGCATGTTAAAGGTAAAGGCTATAAGACCATTTCCAAGCAGCTAGATGTTCCTGTGACTACAGTTGATCATATTATTCAGAAATTTAAGATCCATGGGACTGTAGCCAACCTCCCTGGACGTGGCCGCAGGAGGAAAATTGATGACAAATCAAAGAGACGGATAATCCGAATGGTAACAAAAGAGCCCAGAAAGACTTCTAAAGAGATCCAAGGTGAACTTCATGCTCAAGGAACATCAGTGTCAGATCGCACTATATGTCGTTGTTTGAGCCAAAGTGGACTACATGGGAGACGACCAAGGAGGACACCATTGTTGAAAACAAATCATAAAAAAGCCAGACTGGAATATGCCAAACTACATGTTGACAAGCCACAAAGCTTCTGGGAGAATGTCCTATGGACAGATGAGACAAAAATTAAACTTTTTGCCAAGGCACATCAGCTCTATGTTCACAGACAGAAAAATGAAGTATATCAAGAAAAGAACACTGTCCCTACTGTGAAACATGGAGGAGGCTCTGTTATGTTCTGGGGCTGCTTTGCTGCATCTGGTACAATTCGGGTGTCTTGAATCTGTGCAGGGTACAATCAAATCTCAAGACTATCAAGGGATTCTAGAGAGAAATGTGCTGGCCAGTGTCAGAAAGCTGGGTCTCAGTCGCAGGTCATGGGTCTTGCAACAGGACAATGACCCAAAATACACAGCTAAAAACACCCAAGAATGGCTAAGAGGAAAACATTGGACTATTCTAAAGTGGCCTTCTATGAGCCCTGACCTCAATCCTATTGAGCATCTTTGGAAGGAGCTGAAACATGCTGTCTGGAAAAGGCACCCTTCAAACCGGAAACAACTGGAGCAGCTTGCTCATGAGGAGTGGGCCAAAATACCTGCAGAGAGGTGCAGAAGTCTCATTGACAGTTACAGAAATCGTTTGATTGCAGTGATTGCCTCAAAAGGTTGTGCAACAAACTATTAAGTTAGGGGTACCATCATTTTTGTCCAGGCCTGTTCCATGAGTTTATTTTTTTTTAATAATTAGGTTGGAGCATGGTTGAAAAGCAATGTCTGACTTTCATTGGTTAACATTCATAGAATTCTTTTTTATTATTACTTTGTCAGATTAAAGTTATTTCTGTGACCATTGAGAGTTTTTCTTTCATTGACCGAAGGGTACCAACAATTTTGTCCATGTGTGTACTTGTATAAAGTGTGAGAAAAAAACAAACATTTCAGACCCTCTAAAGTGCTTTTGCGATTGGATTGAACTGCACTTTGGGTGTGTTTAGACCTGCATTTTGATGTGGATATTCCCTGTCTAGGACAACATCCTGATACTTGTGATGCATGAAACAATCAGGTGTAAATGTGGTCCTAAAAAAAAAAAAAATCAACAAGGTTTAAATTAGCTTGTACACACAAAAGGGTTCATTTCGTACATTGCCTAAACGTCTACATGACGTTGTGCAATTGAGTTCTCCAATTTCTCCAATTTCTTTAAAGAAAGTCACCTTTTCGGGCGTCACTTAACCGAATGGGAATTGGACAGGTGACTCATATGCGGCTCTTAACTCGTTTTACTCCTATTCGCTGCAACTTAAGCGTTGAATTGTCATTAGTGTAACCCCAAGAGGTCAAATGAGAAGGTTTTGAGAGGGGGAAAAAAACATTGATCCACACTTAGCTATGGCATTCTCCAATCACGGCTATATAGAGGTCACTGGATTGCCAGGTCCTCCCTGTTTTTTCTTCTTATTTTGTTCTTTATTTTTTTCTCCTCCTCCTCCTACACCCCACATGCCACACACACACACACACACACACACAGGACTCCACCTCGAAACAACCCCTTCTGTTGCAAATCTCCTCTGAAATGTAAAAAATTTAATTTGTCAACATGCTTCCATCATATCCTCAATCACTGTCCGGGCCGGTGGCAGGGGCCAGGGGCCGGAGCGGAGGGGGGAGTGTAAGCAGACGGGAGGCTCTGATTAGAGCCTCACACTGGCTGGAATTGTCTCAGACAGCCTAGAAATCAGATTATTAACTCTGATAGCAGACGCCGGGGCCTTCTCGCCAGGATTAGCATGAAAATTTTGATATGGATCGATAAGCAATCTCTCGCCCTTCTGCCGGATCTTGAGGGCCTTCATTAATCCGCGGCTTATGTTTACGTCAAGGAATTAAGACGTCTCGGTTTTCTCGCTACTTTGAGGGGCTGTGATCTCATAGAGATTTATTAAATAAAGCAGCTAGCTCACCTCTTAGAAAATTACATTCTGGAGAGAAAGGAAGAAAGGAGAGAGAGAGAGAGAGAGAGAGAGGTGGTTGTTTTGTTGCTTTGTAGTATGGTACGGTTTACATAATAAACTAGTGACTATAGTTCTGGACTGTGAGTTTGAATCCCACACTGTCAAAAAATAAGGGTACAAAAGCATTCTTTTTCGAGGAAATTGTACCTTTGAGTATCTTTTGTGGACTTCGTTGGTTGTAAACCTCAGACTCTACATGTTAAACCTCAGGCTCTCTACTTTATATGTTTAAGGCGATGTTTTAATATTTGATACTTTAACATGATATGATTGAATTTTGTACCATCAGGTAGTGTAGCTATATTACAATCTGAGAAATGCCAAATGAAGAAGACATGCCGTGCAAAAGTCTTAGATCACCCTGTGTTTTTAGTACAAAATATGGAATTTTTACAATTATTTTAGGACTTATTTATGACTAATTATTGTTTAGTACAAAAACATTTCTGATTTTGCTCAGTACTGTAGATATTTTGGTCCTTCCACGTGTCGCCTGGGACATCAGGCAATGGATACGCCCCACCCTGAAGATGTATCCGTCATTTCTGTGGGAGTTACTCACGGAGTTGTCATTCACACAGTATGGGCAATTTGGGAACGCCAATTAGCCTCATCTGCATGTGTTTGGACTGTGGGAAGAAACCGGAGTCCCCCCACCAAGCACTAGGAAAACAAGCAAACTACATGCACACAGACCTGAGGCAAGAATCGAAAGAATCGTCTCGGGTTACTTGGCTGTAACCCTGCTCCCTGATAAAGCGGGAACGAGATGCTGTGGGAAAAACGCTATGGGAACATCTCTTTGTTCTCCGGTTGTGAAGCCTGTGCATGTCAAAACCGCCGAATACCCCGGCTTATAACCTCTGTCAGGCATGACGTCACTGAATAAGGTGCACCTGCAGGTTATAAATAGGAGTGAACCGAAAACATCCTCAGGTCAATTTTGTCTGAAGGACGTCCAGGCACGCCAGCAGTGCGGCATCTCGTTCCCGCTTTATTAGGGAACAGGGTTACAGCCAAGTAACCCGAGACATTCCCTTTCAAAAGCTACACTCGATGCTGCGTGAAAACACTATGGGAACGAGAATACCAACGCCGCCGCACTGCAAGTGTCTGGACCCCCAGGTTGTGTAGCATGTGCGCACAAAGCCGAGGAGGTCTCAGACCTAGCTCTGGGATGCTGACTCAAGGATCCGCGAACCCGGAGTAGCATTGACATCCAGGCTATAAAATCTAACAAACGTGTGTGGAGAGGACCAGCCTGCCGCATCACACACCTGCTGCAGGGGGACGCCTCTTGCCAAGGCAGTCGATGAGGCAATCCCCCTGGTTGAATGAGCCCTGATTCCCAGAGGTGAAGTGTGACCACGCGCCTCATAGGCTAGGGCAATAGCATCTCTCACCCAGTGTGACAGTGTCTGTCTAGAGGCAGCAGCCGCCCCCGGTTGCAACCCCCATGGCAAACAAAGAGCTGCTCTGACTTACGCCACTGGCTAGTGCGGTGGACGTAAATCCGAAGAGCACGTACTGGCCACAGTAAGTGAAGTCTTTCCTGCTCCGGAGCTGTGAAAGGCGGCGGACAGAAGGCTTCGAGAACAACTGGGTGCATGGTCGAGAATGGAACCTTGGGAAGATAGTTCGGGTGAGGATGCAGAATAGCTTTGACTAGCCCAGGGGCAAAGTCTAGGCAGGATGGGGAGACTGACAGAGCCTGCAGATCCCCAATCCTCTTCAAAGAAGTAATAGCCATAAGAAAAACCATCTTAAGAGACAGAAGCCTGACAGGCGCTGACTCTAGTGGTTCGAAGGGGGTGTCAGCCAGGCCTTCGAGTACGATAGCTAAGTCCCATGAAGGGACTGTCGCTCTAGTGGGCAGCTTCAACCGTTTAGCTCCACGAATAAAACGGGCAACTAAATGGTGCTTTCCCACAGAAACCCCATCGGTCAGAGCATGACAAGCCGAAATAGCGGCTACGTACGTTCTGAGAGTACTAGGGCATAAGCCTGAGGACAACTTTTCTTGCAGAAACTCCAGCACTGAAACAATCTGGCAGTGAACTGGGTCTACATGTCTTGCCATGCACCAATTTTCAAATACATTCCATTTGAGGGCATAAGTTCTTCTAGTGGAGGGAGCCCTGGCACTTAAAATGGTTTCAATTACGCTGGCTGAAAGACCGGCATGTCTTAGTTGGTCCCCCTCAGAGGCCAAACGTGAAGGTTCCAGAGCTCGGGCCGGGGATGAAGTATTGTCCCCTGCGCCTGAGACAGAAGATCCCTCCTCACTGGAATCACCCAGGGTGAGCCGTCGAGGAGAGATATTAGATCCAAGAACCACACTCTGGTCGGCCAATGGGGCGCTATCAATAAGAGGCGCAAACCCTGTTGACGGACCCTTGCCAGGACTCCTGGGAGCAGAACTATGGGTGGAAACGCATAAAGGCGTAATCTGGGCCACGTGTGGGCCATTGCGTCCAGACCCAGGGGAGTTGGAGGAGTCAGAGAGTAGTAAAGGGGGCATTGTGCTGTGTCTTGTGGGGCAAAGAGGTCCACCTCTGCTACGTAAAATCTTTCCCAGATTTGACTGACTATTTCGGGGTGGAGTTTCCATTCCCCATGTTTTACAGCTTGTCTGGATAGCAAGTCTGCTCCTACATTCATATGCCCTGGAATGTAAATCGCCCTGAGGGACAGGAACTTGTCCTGTGCCCAAAGCAGAACCTGGTGCGCTAGCTTGTTCAAGCGGCGCGAGCGCAGTCCACCCTGGCGATTTATGTACGAGACTACCGCTGTGCTGTCCACCCGCACTAGGACATGGTAGCCTCTCAACTGCTGGAGGAAGTGTTTCAGGGCCAGAAACAGAGCCATCATTTCGAGGCAATTGATGTGCCACGCGAGAAGATGACCTCTCCAGCTCCCTTGTGCTGGACGGCCATCCAAGACCGCACCCCAGCCCGTGAGGGAAGTGTCTGTCGTTAGCATCTTGTGATGACAAGACGGACCTAAAGTGGGACCCAAAGTCAGAAACCGGGGTCTGAACCACATAGAAAGGGTACGAAGCCCCCGGCGCGTAACCCTTATTAGCCTCTGGGGGTTGGCCCTTGAATGAAACCCCCTGGCTCTTAGCCACAGCTGAAACGCTCTCATGTGCAGAAGGCCCAAAGGTATCACCGTGGACGCAGCTGCCATGAGGCCGAAAGATTTCTGAAAGTGATGAACAGTGACCTTCTGGCCTAGCTTGATTTCCTTCAGGGTGTTGAGAATGGATTCGACATGAGTAGGAGACAGGTGCCCACATTGTGACCGAATCCCATGTGACACCCAAATATGTTGTCCTCTGAACAGGAAGGAGAACGCTCTTTGTGGCGTTCAGTCTCAATCCTAAAGAATGAAGATGGGCTAGGACGACATCCCGATGTCAAAGCGCTAGCTCCTGAGACTGGGCCAGAATCAGCCAGTCGTCTATGTAATTCAAAATACAGATGCCCTGGAGTCGTAAAGGAGCCAGAGCCGCATCCATGCATTTTGTATATGTGCGGGGTGACAGAGCTAGGCCAAATGGAAGGACTCGATACTGGTAAGCTTCACCCCCGAAAGCGAACCTCAGGAACTTCCTGTGCTGTGGCAATATTTCTATATGGAAATATGCATCCTTGAGATCGATTGTCACAAACCAATCCTCTGGTTGGATTTGAGAAACAATCATTTTGACAGTCAACATTTTGAATCTGGATCTCCTGAGATAGTGGTTCAAGCAGCGAAGATCCAAGATCGGACGCAACCCCCCATCTCTCTTGGGCACCAAAAAGTACCGACTGTAGTAGCCCGACTCTCTGTCTGGGAGGGGAACATGTTCTATGGCCCCTTTGCCCAGCAGAGTCTGTAATTCCTGGGCCAGCAGATGTGCTCGGTCCGGTTTCACGGAAGTGGAGACCACGCCGTTGTAACACGGAGGACGATGTGCAAACTGAATCCTGTAGCCTGTGGCTACAGTCCTTTGTACCCAAGGAGATATGCCTGGCAGTAGTTTCCACGCTGCCAGCTTATCCGAAAGGGGCACGAGCTTTGACACTTCGGCTGGATGGGGTGGGTGTTAGGTGTTGGGTATCCTGAAGTGTGGCAGGAGATGCCCGAGCACCCAACTTTTCGTTGGAGAACGGCGCTCCCCGAAACACCAGTGGTGGCGGGGATTGAACACCGGCCTCCTGGGAGTGCCAGGGAGGAGGCCCTGTTTTGTGACGAAAATCCAGGCGCCCCTCCCTGGGGGGAGACACCCCCGTGGCCCCAGGCGCACGAGCCTCAGGGCTTCCTCTTTGAGCCTCTTTGAGACGTTGAGGCTAATCTTGAGCGCTTGGCGGAATCTCGCTTCTGCGGCCATTCGATATGCAATCGCTCGACCGCGCACATTATAACCTCTAATAATTCCTCATAAGCTCTGTCAGCACTGGAGGAGCGTTATGAGGAAGCTACCACCTTAATAGGGAGAAGATCACAGTACTCACAGTCTCCCTGAAGCCCGAGGCGAGCGTGTTCTTCCCCCAGGCACTCGAGACAAAATCCATGGAGATCGCCCTCCGAAAGAGATCTATCGCACAGAGGCACGCATCTCTTAAGCAACTCCGCCATATCGGTGAGTTAATGCTGTTATTTTTTCTTTTGCTTTCGTTATGGCTTGCACATGCACACGCAAACACAAAGCGGTCCTGAAGACAAAAAGATCTGAGGATGTTTCCGGTTCACTCCTATTTATAACCTGCAGGTGCACCTTATTCGGTGACGTCATTCCTGACAGAGGTCATAAGCCGAGGTATTCGGCAGTTTTGACATACACAGGCTTCACAACCGGAGAACAAAGAGATGTTCCCATAGCGTTTTCACGCAGCATCGAGTGTAGCTTTTGAAAGGGAACACGGACCCTGGAGGTACAAGGCGACAGTGCTAACCAGGAAGCCTCCATGCTGTGACTGTAGATTATTTAAAGGGATTATTTAAAGTTTTTCAGTTTTTTTATTATCATAGTGTAAAAATATGATTTTTTTTTATTATACACAAGCTGTCTAGTGTCTTTCTGTCCTTCTTTGAAATAATAAGTCAATCATAATGATCATAAAAAACTTGTACTAAAACTACTTATAGATCTTATTAAAAGCAGACTAGGTGTGGCTCTTTAAGCAGGTGAGGAAACAACAACACAGATTTGGCTAAAGACCTTCGTGTTTAAGAGCTTCTGATATAT
Organism: Clarias fuscus; assembly: GCA_030347435.1. Taxonomy (NCBI): domain Eukaryota; kingdom Metazoa; phylum Chordata; class Actinopteri; order Siluriformes; family Clariidae; genus Clarias; species Clarias fuscus. Next base: position 34,012,222 of record CM059208.1, on the reverse strand, counting down.
ATAATGTATATATGATAAATGATATATATCTATATATAAGATTCTGGAAAGCTAAAAACATACTTCTTTCAACGGATGATAAAGGTAAACAAAATGTGTATAAAACTCAAAAAAAAAATTTGATTCATATATTTTTTGGATTGTTTGTTTAAATAAAAATACAGAGCATATGACTAATTAAATTATTCAATACTTTTGTCTGAGACCTGAATGTCGATCTGCTCGCACTGAACGTCTTTCAATCTTCAACTTTAGTATTCTTAGTCTTTACTCTTCGACACCTGCAGAATATAATGAAGACCGACGGCGTTTGAGTCTGATTCCTCTCAATGATTCAGAGGAAGTGCCTCACCCTGTGCTTGCTCAAGAAGATTTCAGCTAAATACAATACACCATAATGGATTTGGATATTGCCCACGTAGAGCCAGGTTCATTTCAAACACCCCAGACACTGATAACTCACCCGTCCTTATTTTGGCCAAAGGCCGGCATGTTCTCGTGATTTCCAGAAATGGAGTTAAAAAAAAGAAAGGAAATATGTACATAAATGCATTCGAGATGAAACGTGCCGATATTGATTCACGAGCTGAGTGGAAGACGATGGAGATCGTATGGATAATTATGACTCCGTCCTGAGTATAATTAATCTAGCCCGTCATTATGGGAACTCGAGTATAAGCACATCATTAGAACCCTTTTAGTCCATTTCCCCCACCATCCCATCTCCCGCCCCCGCCCTCGCACCCCACCCGCTGATGATTGTCCTCTGGATGCCCTGGTGACTCTGACCTGGCTTCACTGACCAAGCCTCGAGCAGGCAAAGTCCCCAGAAGTACGCTAAGCAATGAAGTGCCGCCACGGCGAAGCTTAGCACTTCATAAGAATATAATTTGACAGTGATTGAATATTTCCTCCAAAGCCATTTCACGACTTGTTGAACTGTGCTACTAATCTTCTTTAAAAAAAAAAAAAAAAAAGGATATGTGGAAATACGATTTCTTAAATTTTTTATACTGAATGTCTCTTATTCTTTAAGTCAAATCGGGGAGACAAGTGTCACAGCATTAAAATGGTTGAAGCACAAACGAACTGTAACGCATTTTAAAGAACAAAAAAATAATTAGCTCAATTAATTAGCTTGGTAAATATTGTCTGAAATGAAAAACATATTCAATCTAAGATTTAATTACTAAAAATGTGCTAACCAAAACATCATTATACAATATTAATGCAGTCTGCAGGAAGTGGTTAATTACTGTAGAATCCGTGCTAATGCCATGAGGTCATTAAGGACAACTGATTTACAGGGAATCTTAACAGGCTTGTTGTTTTGGTAGCTAGCTACCCTGCCTAATATTTTTTATCTTTTAACCAAGGGTGTTATTTAGTTACAGGACACGTTTCAGTTAATGAACTACCAAGACTAAAATGTAGTTATCTATCTGCATAGCCTGCCATTTAGTAAGATAGCTGCCCAGCCAGTTGATCGGGTAATTAAATACCCAAACAGATATTTAGTTAGCAAGGTACCGAGCTTGTTCTTGCGTTAGCTAGCTATCCAGACAGATATTAAAATAGATAGTTATCCAGTCAGCTATTTAGTTAGGTATTTACACAGTTGGCAATTTCCATAGCTTCTCAGGCTGCTACTGTACCTTCGTAACTGTTTAACCATCCTTCTATTTAGTTAGCTTATACAGTCTGCTATTTACCTAGGTGTGTTGTTTATTTAGCAACCCACCATGCTATTTGTGTAGCTAGCTATGAAATTGGATATATTTGCTAGTTTGCTAGTTATCGAGTCTGCTATTTAGTTCTTTATTAAACCAAACTGCATTGCAGATTATTTAGCTAGCCAATAAGACTAATACGCAACCTGGGCGAATTTAATCTGTCCCGGAGGTGAGTTCGTAAGGCGAACATTTGTTTTGTGAAACACATTTTCCCATAGGAATATTACCAATATTACCAATTTTCATCATATTGTTGCCTATAAAAACAATCATAACATTTAGAAAAGACATGTAAATGTAAAATATGAAATAAATAGACCTCACCTAACCTTCATTTATGATTCCTCTTGGCACCGACTGCTTTAAAAACCAAACTGAAAGTGACTGTTTTCTTCTTGCTACTGTCCTTGCTAACAATCATAGGATCCATTGTGCTTTATCTCCACAAAATCTTGACAACTCCCTTCACTTGGCTTTCCACTAACTTACTCCCAGATGTATGCACAACTTACCCGGCATTGGGGCAAAAATGCTTTGGATGCCACGGCAAATTTCTGGCAAAATTTCAGTTTTTAAGGTGGAAATTTGTGAAGTGGGGCATTTGTATGCCAAGGAAACACTGTAGTAGAAACCAGTCCACTATTTAGTTATTGGGCTATCAAGCCTAAAATTTAGTTAGCCATCTTCATAGGCTGCCATTTAGTTGGCAAGCTACCAAGCCTGCTCTTTAGTTAGATAGCTACTGTATCCAGTCAGATATTAAGATAGATAGCTCTCCAGTCAGCTATTTAGTTAGCCACCCAGGCTTCTACTTTGTTAACTGCTATTTACCTGTGTTGCTTAGTTAGCTACCCACTACATGCTATATGTATAGCTAGCTATGCAACTGGTTATATAGTTTGCTAGTTATCAAGTCTGTTAGTAAGTTCTTTATTTTTAAAATTAAAAGATTGCTATTATTTAGCTACAGAAGCTAATACACAATTACCTTGCTATTTGGTTACCAAGTTATCTACCTTGAATGCTATTTAGTTAGCTATCTACTGTTCCATAGCTTTTTATAGTATACTTTACCTAGTTAAATTAAATTTATAATTAAAACAAATTCCTCACAAATGGTGGTTCTGAATGTAGCTTTACCTCTGAATGTAAGTTTACCTCAGTAAAATCGCAGTGCGTTCATTGTGACCTAATAAACCTCATGGGTGAAAATAAAATATGACATTTTGCCAGATAAAACATCACTAATCCAGTTTTCATTTCATAACTTTTCAAACCAAGTCACAGTTACGCATTCACCTGTCTCTCCGTGTCTTTTTTGATGATCTCTGTGCCATTATTAGCAATGTTAGCATCCCTTGTGTGATTAGTCTTACAAGATAATTTGAAGAAAGTGCAGTACCTGTGCACTTTCCAGAAACCCGAACCCTGCCAACCTTCTTCCTCTAAACAAAAGACGGGCCAGTGTATTTTTAGCCCGTCGTCTTCGCGAGGCAGCCGCACCGCTAGCCTTGTCAATCAGGCTGTAAATGGAGCCGGTTGCTCCAGTGGCTGTGGTTTAGAAGAGAGTGCCTTTATGTCTGTCTGTGCACAAGTATTGGATTTTGGGTCAGGTTCAAATTCATTAAAGGGCCATAATTGAAAGTGCTCGCTAATGATTGCAATCTTAGCCGCCCAATATTTAATATTTCATCATTAAACAGTAAAATGACCCAATATCATCCCTAATACAGTCCCAATTATGCAGCATTGATCAAAGTGACCTTTGCATGGCAGGGAATGAGGAAAATCAATCAAACACCTCCTCTTTTTTTTGTTGGCCTGACGCATTGTTTGTTTCGTCTCTCTTTCTCCGTGTCTCGCTCTCCTCCATCTGAGAAACTGTCACCAGGCTGAAAGCGGCATATAATCTGTGACAATCAAAACATTACTCTCTTAGGTAAAATCACAACTGACCCCAGAGGCAAGCAATCTCAGAGCCTAGACTAGTGCTTTTTTCATGTTCTCTCTCTCTCTCTCTCTCTCTCCTCCATCTCCTCCTCCTTTGTTATGTTGTTGTTTTGTTGTTGTTGTGTGATTTTCCCCCTCCTTCCTACTCTCATCCTGCAGCCACGCTGTTTGTTTTTTCCCGAAAGCCCCTGACAGGAGACGAAAGACAGCCAGACGTGTCCACGTGTCATCGCCACAGCATTTTTCCATCTCGAGCAAGAGTTTTGCATGTGAGGAGAAACAACGTAACACACTCTAACAGCTTTACGAACCCTCTTGGAATTGGTGTTAGCCTCAGTGTTTAACGGTTTTCTGATTTACAGCTATCGAAACAAGGCCACTGTTCAGGACCGTTTCCTTTGTCTGTGGAGAACAAACACAAGGGAAGGTTCAGATAAAAAGAACATTTCATTACATTAAACTTAGCCATGTCTCAAAACTAGTGTTCTGGACATAAAAGTGTTAAAAATGTGTGCTGAAATATTTAGCATTTTTGTCGCTGCTAGTTTAGTATCACGCTAACGGTTGGTCATCATGATTTTTCCTCCATGCGATGCTCAGCAGCAGCACGGTAGCGTAGTGGTTAGCACTGTCACCTTGCACCTCCAGGGTCCGGGTTTAATTCCCACCTCGGGGTCTGTGCGTATGGAGTTTGCATGTTCTCCCCGTGTTTGGTGGGCTTCCCCTGGGTACTCTGGTTTCTTTCCACATGTTGATTGGTGTTCCCAAATTGCCCATACTGTGTGTGCCCTGCAGTGGATTGGAACCATGTCCAAAGTATATCCTGCTTTAAGACTCCTGGGATAGGCTCAAGAAAGAGAGCAAAGCAAAAAGGAGATGTAACATGGCCTTGAATACTTTTTATCCATTTATAGTTTAATTTACACGTTGTGCATTGTCCATAAAACGACTTACAGTCATGGCCAAAAGTTTTGAGAATGACACAAATATTAGTTTTCACAAAGTTTGCTGCTAAACTGCTTTTAGATCTTTGTTTCAGTTGTTTCTGTGATGTACTGAAATATAATTACAAGCGCTTCATACGTTTCAAAGGCTTTTATCGACAATTACATGACATTTATGAAAAGAGTCAGTATTTGCAGTGTTGGCCCTTCTTTTTCAGGACCTCTGCAATTCGACTGGGCATGCTCTCAATCAACTTCTGGGCCAAATCTTGACTGATAGCAACCCATTCTTTCATAATCACTTCTTGGAGTTTGTCAAAATTAGTGGGTTTTTGTTTGTCCTCCCACCTCTTGAGGATTGACCACAAGTTCCCAATGGGATTAAGATCTGGGGAGTTTCCAAGCCATGGACCCAAAATTTCAACAATTTGGTCCCCGAGCCACTTAGTTATCACTTTTGCCTTATGGCACGGTGCTCCATCATGCTGGAAAAAGTTTAATATGTGAACTGGCTGCTATAACCACACAAATTTTCCCTTAGGGATTAATAAAGTCCACTATCTGTCTATCTAGCTATCTATCTATCTATCTATCTATCTATGCATGGTCAAAATTGTTATTGTTTAACAGGAAACATGTTGTAGTTAACATGAAGTCCACTTTGTTGAGGTTACCAACTGTTCATTGATGGGGACTTGGGTATAGACACAGCAAAACTCTTTGTATCACATGCAGGTCAACACTATCTTAATGGTTTTTCAGAGGAACCATCCTCACGAGTCACATTAATCTATAAGTAGACCCTCCCTATGCTCCATCCTAAGGAGCTGTGAGTGGTCTCCATGTGAAGAGAACTCCAACCAGACATTGGGTATCAGGATGGATCAGGTCCACAGGTCAGTAGCGATCAGGAAATAACATCCTAGACAGGATGTATAATATGATTGATTGGGGCTATGGATATTTTGTAAACCCTGCAACATAGTTTATTTATAATCACATTAAAATAAAAAATCAGAACCAAATCGGGATGATTTTAGAGATTGACGTCCATGCTGTAGACATTGGTGGATATGGTCAAGCAACAACCTCAACCCTCCATCAAGTCCTGACCTTGCTGTGGATAGAGGGATGAGTAAAGCCATGAAAGAGTAACGTGCTAGATGAGTAAAGCGCTGGATGTTGACAGATGAAGTGTCGAGCTCGTTGCTGTCATGACAGCTGAACTGAAATAAAGCACGAAAACAAGCCCGAGCAATCCACTGCCGTACGGGTGTCCTGTATGGCCTGCAAATACTGAGTGATGCCTGTGAGGGGTGTGTTTTCATCAGCATCTCTTCCACAGTCTTAGATTCTGGCAAACAACACACACACGCACACACACACACACATATGGAACAGCTTCAGTGTCACAATCATTTTCTATTATGTCCCTCGCTTTTTAATCATATGTTTCCTTCTACTCTGTTTGTGCTTTAAAAATGCCTGACACACACACACACACACACACACACACACACATCCTCTTCCTCCTGCCATGACTTAGCTATTAGTCCTCAACCCCCCTGTCCTAATCAAAGCGATGCACATCAAAAGGATTTATTAATAAAAGTTGCCCTTCAGGAGAATTGAGTGATTAGGGAAATGTGCCCACTTTCTCACAGACTCCGCCCCCAAACAGACCAGGCATCTGGGGTGGGCGGAGCCCCAGAGGAGCCAGGCACATCTGGAAGCCGTTTCAGCTCGGGTGATTAGGAGACTACACACCAAGACACACATTATTCATAGTGTACTGTATGTAGTATATACATTGTGTGAAGTATAAAAAGTGCCTTACCAGTAGTTTTTATACAAGCTTTAACTATAACATGAGGAAATAATAAACCGCGAGCTGCATTACAGATTATTTGGGTTCACTGAGGAAAAACACAAGAGCTATATTTATAGGTCTCAGTTTTCCGCTTGTAGAGTTGTTTGTTTGCTTGTGTTGCGTTCTGAACAATTTTTGCACTCAAAAACTGAATTTTTTAACAGTTTGTTGTCCTTTTTTTTTACAATAATAATAATAATAATAATAATAATAATAATATTAACAACTCCATTAACAACAACTCCACCATAACTTTAAACTGAGTTAAAGTTTAGCTTTTTTAAATTTTATAATAAAAACTAGATTTTTTTTAATAAGAAGAAATATTTGCTTGTGTTTTTCACAAAGTGAAAAAATTGAGCTGCAATTAAAAAGCTTTAATTTATGTAAGGTGATATCACTCTTTCAAACAGTTGCCTTGTGTGAACTCTACTCTGATGAAAAAGTTACTCTTTGTACGGTTGCATCACTTTCTTTCCAATACGGCTGTGTTACTTTATCAAATATTATAACAAGCCCTATTGACTAAGTTTTTTATTGAATTTAAACAAAAATTCAGGGTTTGTCACGTTATACAATTATTTGAAACTGAATACATATTTTGTTAATTATCGTTCAAAATATTTAGCTATTAAAATGGTTATACATTTGTTTAGATTTTTTTTTTCAAAACCTGATTACGTATTAGCTGTGAAGCAAGGGCCAGGCCTTTATAGGGCCCTTTTTAGGGCACTCATTGAAATACAGTGTAATTTAGCATTTCAAGAATTTTTCAAAGGGTTTTTTTTTTTTTTTTTTGCATTTGTGTTATTTTTTTTACAAAAACTTTTTAATTTGTGTGATTTCTATATTGCAAATCATGGTCAGTGACGTTATCATATACAGTATATGGTATATATACATAGATATATGACTTCTTGCTCAATAATAATGTAATTTTTTTAATAATAATATTTTTTGAAAAAGTGTATATATAAAAATATGCAAAATAACTTTTTAATTTTTTTTGTTGAGGTTTTGACACCATCACTTGTAAGTTCCCAAATGCGGTTCTTCACCCCATTACAGGTTATGATTTTGTTACATTTATAAGCAGCAATACAGTCATGTGTATTTCTTGCTTTGACAAGGACATTTTTTCTTTTGGTATAAATCAAAATCAAAATGCAGTGATGAGTGTGACTTTTAAGCTTTGTGTTACGTGGTGGAATAACTTACAATTTTTGTAGTTGAATTCAGAACTTGAATTCAGTGTTTATTTACAATCATACAATTTCATTAATTAACCTTCCATATCGCTTATCTCCTATCCCAGGAGACTTTGGGCACAAGGCAGGGACACCCTGGACAGTCTTCGGACTGTGGGAAGAAACTGGAATACCCTGGGGAAGCAGGAATCAAACCCTCAAGGTCACAGAAGTGCGAGGCCACAGTGCTAATCACTACACTGCCGGGCAATGTTATGATGCAATCTAAAATAAAATATGCATTACATTATGTTAACTCGTTAGCAAACCACAAGTGAACATATTAAAATGAGTAAAACTATAAAGCTGCAAAAGACTCCATCGCTGTATGATCGAGCATCCAGATTGACATCCTGAACTACATTTAACGTGGCTTTTCCTGTCTTGAACCGTGGCAACACAATGTCACATTAGTCATGATTATCGGTATGAGCGGTGCAGTCTGTTCCCTCAGGCTTAAGTAATTGCATTTTTTTTCCTCTTTCTTTTTTAATCAAACTCACAAACAATAAGCGTGAGGTGTTGACAGGAAGTCAATGTGCCACGGACAGACGTGCGGTCAAACACATCGGGCCAACACGGCGCTGCTCTATCACACCCAGCGTTCCTGACGTCACATGACCCCACCAAAAAAGTCCTAAACAAAGAAAGCCTGGAAGTAATCTCAACCAGAGAGATGGAGGGAAGCCGTGCCCGCTTCAGACAACAACGCCACAATTACTGCCCCCTTGTAAAAGGCTGATGTTATCAAAGAAACAACCCCCCTCCTTCTCCCAATCCCCAAACACACACACACATATAGATCACACATCACAAAGCTTATATGGGCTGGAAAAGGGTTTGAACTGTAAATATGTCTTAGCATGCTGTTTTTGGAACCTCTCATTGGAAGAAGGTCATGGTTTCACTGTGACTTCCTCCATTTTTAGCAACACTCTGACAGAATAAAACATCTCCCCGGCAATGTATGATTACGGGACCCTGTAATCCAAAAGCTCCGAGACGCTTTTACTAGCGTCGCATGAAAGAAGGCTATGAATCGCTTTAACTTCTGTCCGGTGATAACGACTTCCTCTGAATCTTCCAAAATTCTGCGTCGACTACCGTAACTTTGGGCAGCTTCTCAGCTGCGTAATGCGACTGGACGTTCCAGTTTCTCATGCTAAAGAGAATCATTTAAAGGCACATTAAAAGCAATTATAATGGAAATCGTGCAGAAACAGGGGGCATCAAGGAAGTCAGCGTAATTGGATGTAAGGGAGCGCAAGTCCAAATGCTAACATATGCGTGTGTCACCGGCCGCATCGAGATGTTTGCTAATTTTGTGTTCCCTTTTTTTTTAAATTCCATTTTATTTGTGCTCATTGATTTTTCCGAGGTGGGCAGGATGGGAGCGGGCGGCCACGGGAGGTCCGTGAAGAGAACGTCAGCGCCGGCCTGTGCATAGATAATTTGCCATGAAAGGCGATCAATAAATAACAAACACTCCCTAATCAGCCCCGAGCCTGACAGCATGACATTCCATTATCCCTGTCTCATCTGGTGAAGTCAGAACAACCAAACCTCAAAGGGCATGATTTCCAAACCATGCACGCTAACATGCACGCGCACACGCTTTTCCTTCAGCCTGCAGAGACGTCCTGGTGCTGCTATCAGAGAGTAAGTTCCTAGGATGTGTTTTAAAGCAATTTTTGTATTTTAAATAATATTTTATGAGTTGATCCCCAAAACAAGGTCAAAGTTTAGAACAGACTCTGCAAAGTTATGTCTTCCCTCTGCCAGATTATATGATGAAGTTCTCAACATATGTACATCCTTGATACTTACTACGTTCTGCTTCCATCATTCAGAAATAAACTTGTGTCAGAAAACACAGTGACATAAAAGCAAACATGCTTAACAGTAAAGTTGAGAACGTAAGGGTTTTCTTTATGCCCATTATCACAATCACTGATCAGGCATAACATTAAAATGGAAAACATTATGCACAGTATTGTATGGGTTCCCCATGTGCCACCACCACCCTCTGGCCATGACTCCACAGGACCTCTGGGGTGGTGCTATGGTGCCTGTCACCAGGACATTGCTACCAGATGCTTTGGGTGCTGTGGCTTGTGGGATTGGGGCCTCCGTGGATCGGACTCGTTTGTCTGGCATGTCCCATACAGTAGGTGCTTCATCGTTTTGGGATCCAGGAAGAGTCTTGGGCTCTTCGCCTGCTGGGCCCCTTGTGCAGCGGAATCTGGTGCACCGGATGCTCTGATACCTTTCTGTGGTGGTCAGCATTAAGTTTTTAAGGGATTTCTGCTATATTGGCTTTTCCGTGGGATCGGACCAGGTGGGCTGGTCTTTGTTCCCAGCAGGCATATACGAGCCATGGGGGTGCTCATGATCCTGTCATCCATTTACTATTTGTACCATTTGCTGTCCTCTTACTGGTGGATTGTAGACAAACATCAGCTAAAAATATGACCATGCCCAAAACGGGTGCTGCCCTACAGCACCCCAGAGCACCCCTTTCATCCCTGATATTGTGATGCAGGGCATTGGTGCTGGTCAGGGGCCTGGCATTATGGCTTTGGCAATACTGACCATGAGTACGGGGCACTGGACTGGTCGTGAGCAAAGTGCTTAATAGGTCACTTCGTAAGTCCCAGGAAGGAGCTTGGTGCCAGCACAACATCTTTAAAGCCAGATTGTGGTGCCAGCATGGTGTCCCTGAAGCCAGGTAGTGGCACCAATGCAATGTCAGCGACACTGGGGTGCTGTGCACGCATGACGTCCTTGAAACCTGGAAGGGTGCCGGCATGATACTCTAGATGCTGGGGTGGACTGCCGGCATGATGATCTGAAAGCAAGGGTGTGCTGCAGGTATGGCGTCCAGGAAACCTGGCAGGGTCTCCAGCATGATGCTCCCGAAGCTGGGGTGCACTTCAGGGACCATCCTGGCAGCATAGCTATCACAACTTGCTTGAAACCAGCTGGTGGAGGAAGCACACTGTTCTTAATGTGGCATCTAAACTCAGTGTGAAAAAAAAAAATCCTGCATAACACAAGATCTAACATTAATGACCCTTAAGACATGATCTAAGACAATCTCAGCAAGCTCAACTCATGGCTTTTTGTGTGTTTAGGCATTGCACATACACACATCTACATATTTGTCATACTCTCCTTTAAAGGACCTGTCATTGGTGTAATTATTAAAAAGCTAATTAACTTCAATGTCCAAAAGTAACCTTTTTGGCTTTTAGGGGTTTATTTGTTTTTTTTGTTTTGTTTTGTTTTGTTTTAATAAAGCCTGAACAAAACTGTGAGATATTGCTCTCCTTGTGTCTCCACCAGGCTATAAGAACATGCCTACACATATGTACACACACACACACACACACACACACACACACACACACACACACACACACACACACACACACACACATGCAATGATGGTCCCGTGTCACTTTAACCGGTTGACAGTTGAGTGGGTGTAGAAGGAGGGTCTCGGTGCTTCCCCCCATCCAGAGTGGAATTACCCTCCGTCTGTCTGACACTTCCCGCAATCGATATGTGCAGGACTCGGCTCTCAAATCAAAATTCATAAATCAAAAGCAGGAGGCATGAAATAAGCTATGTGATAAATCCATTATATCCAGTCAGAGAGCTGGATACATGCCTGCTTAACTGCTGTCTGTCTCCCCTTTCTCTCGCTCTCTCTCTCTCTCTCTCTCTCTCTCTGTCTCTCTCACTCCCAACACTTTGAGCTGTGTTCATCCTATGGCCCTGAGTCACATGGTTGACGGAGCACGGCATCCTCGCATAAAAAAAAAAAAAAGTGACAAAGCTTTCTCCGAGCTGAAGTTATTACACTCCGGTGCTGTCTGTCGCTCTGACATTTATTGCATATGTATTTGTGTAGGAGGATGTTAATAGCTTTGTCTCAACCGTCTGTCCTAGATTCATCTTCTCCATTGATGCCTTTTTTCATTAAAGACATACGTATAGTATATTGTTACCAAGGAGCGCGGTGGGGCATACATAGATTGTCTGTTATTCACTTTCAATGCAATTCTGACTGATCTTTTTTAGTTTTTGTGCTGATTTTAATTCTATTATATTAGTAGTAATACATATAATACAGAGAATGTGTGTGGCAAAAGAAGCTGCTGTACTGTAGTTCTAAAGTTTATGCAACATGGTCTTGCTTCCCTAAAATTTTCAGGTTGTTAACTTCAGCCTTTTAAAGAGATGATTTTTTTTACTGTATGTGCCCCAAAAATGCTCGTTTTTCAGCAGTATTTTGTCTTGCTTAAAAAAATAATAATTTATTGAGTATTGATGCTAAAATTGGTGTAAGCTTCTAGAAGCATATGACCTGTAAAAATTCTTTGTTTTATTTGTTTTTTTGTGAAAGCTTAAAAAGCAAAAAAATCTGTAGTGTCCGTAACCAATCTTTAAAAAAAAAATGCATTTTAGAATAATACACTTTTTCAGGTTAATATCTTTTCCTTTGAAATCTAAATTTGCCAAGTTTCATCTGAATGACAATTAAGATCATTGAAAGATTTGAATTTTAAAAAGTTACAGACACTACATTAAAGGGCCTGTATTGTGTACTGTATTGTATGTGGCAAATGTGTTTCTTTTTATCTGATAAAAATATACATGTGTATGAATATTTACAAAAATACCAAGCATCGATCGGGAGAAATATTATGAAAAATTACGTATTATGAAAAACGGTGTTCTGAAAATTCTGAAAATTCCCTTTTTCACCTACTGTAGATGAGACACTTTTTTTTTACCACCGATAGCATGTTTTAGCTGAAAAGATTTATAAAGGCCGATATGTAACCTTTCCTACACGAGGGTACAAACAAGGCCTGTATCGACTGCGCACCATTAGCAGGGCGTCTCCTCTATTTAAAGATGGGACGGAAATGACCGTCTCTGACTCATGCACGGCTCGCGTGCGGCATCGTAGGAATTAACCGTCGGTAATTAATGTAATGGAACTAATGTAGCATCGCTTCCTGTAAGAGAGGCCGACAGTGCGCGTGTAATCGGAGAAACGCTGAACACACGAGTAGCAGTGAGATGAAAATCCAGACACACTGCTGGGCATGGAAGTACTCAGGACTGGTGTGTGTGTGTGTGTGTGTGTGTGTGTGTGTGTGTGTGTGTGTGTGTGTGTGTGTGTGTGTGTGTGTGTGTGTGTGTGTGTGTGTGCGTGTGTGCGCGTGTGTGCGTGTGTGCGCGTGTGTGCGCGTGTGTGTGTGTGTGTGTGTGTGTGTGTGATGAGATGAGATCATGCCCTGGCTGTGAGGGGGGTTAAATGCAAGCAGAAGAATCCGATCTTATATTTGTCTCGCGAAGGCTAGTCCACGATGCTAATCGTCTAGGCGCACACGGAAAATAAACACCAAGAGACGAATGAGATGATTTCCAAGAGAAATGTTGTTTTGGAACACAACAGACAGACAAAAAAATTATCTAACCGTTCTGATGAATGGAAAAAAGAGGAAGCGGGGTCTGTCGAGAGTGTGTGTGTGTGTGTGTGTGTGTGTGTGTGTGTGTGTGTGTGTGTGTGTGTGTGTGTGTGTGTGTGTGTGTGCCTGTGTGATGACGAGATTTATGGACTATAGCACGTAGCACATATCAACTGACACCCTTGTACCGGAGCAGCACGACAGAGACGTAAGCCGTGAAACGAGCCGAGCGGAAAACTTATCGAATGTTCCACGTTGTGGCCCCGTGAAATCGACATCGAGCCCCCTGCTGCTCTCTTCTTTAAAAAAAAAGAGACACTTAAAAAAGAAAGGGGGAGGACACAGGGAGCAGGAGGCCAAGCAATGGGCACTCGTTGACTTAACCTCTGTCATCCTCCCCCCGCGCCTTCACGTCAGCGGCGAATCAAATCAAGATGAATGAGCTTTATCGTGGACCAGGGTCCGGCTCGTTGGGTCCGATTCCATCAGGCTGACTAACTGTTCATATAGCAAGATTAATAGAGCGGAGGGCAAGGCGGCATACAAATAGCTTCCAAGCAGCAGCTGAGGGGACGGATTATGTTGTTTATGGAATAGGAAGGGACTGAATTTGAAGATCATGACCAATGCCTTAATACGTATATCCAAGGAATACACTTGTTTTCTCGTATGGTATTAGAGTGGTACTGTATGTGGTGTCTAGTGCTGTACTATATATTGCATTCTTATAACATATTTAATATGAGATATGTTTCTGGGTGTTTTTTGTTGTTGTTGATGTTGTCTCACCCACAAGAGGTGTTGTGTCAGTTGGACATTGGAGAAACCAAGACGAGGTTGACTGATCACCTTGCTGGGGCCCTTTATGTCATCATGGCTATGGTCATCTTACAATCCACATTGTTCAACTTTGATGTTTTGGTCAGATCAGATTTGCATGATATAATGGTTCATAGTGAGGGTCGTTCATGAACGATTTGTTCTTTTTGAACAAGTCTTTAACGTGACTCCTAAGAACGAGTAGTCTCGGAGAGTCGTTCATTTTCTACTGGGCGTGCAAAGCATTGCAAAACCTCCGTAGGTTATGTACAGGAAACAGAAATTAATCTTTTGTCCGAATCATTCATTCATTTGTCACGTGACTCCCATAGACACTGTGATGTGCAGTACACAGGATATTATATCTTCTAGCCCAAGTCGTTCGTTCTTTTGTCACGTGACTCCCATAGACGCTATGCAGTGCAATAGATTCAAAAGAACGAACGACTTGGACCAGAAGATATAAGAGGTGAGCTGCTCATTCTGTTTATAATAATATGTCCTTAGCTGCATTGCAATATTTTCATTACTGGAACTATAGCTAAAATTTGTGTATGTAGATATGTCTGTTTATTGGAAATGTAACATTTTATTTTATTTCTGATCAAAAGAACGAAATGAACTAAATGACTCAAAAAAAAAAGATTCGTTCATTTTGATGAACGAGATTCAAAGAACCGAGTCACTAAAATGATCCAAATTTCCCATCACTAATGGTTTACATTTACTGTATGATTACAAGTGACTTTTTTATCTGACTCGAATGTGGACACGTCATATTTATTGCAACCACTCGTTCATTTCAAGCAGTGAATATGATTTTACCTCTGGAGGACGGCACGCAGTTAGTCAGCTTTACAGTACTGTAATTGTTGAGATCCAGAAAAAGGAATAAAGCCAGGCGTCTTGCTTTAGCTGTGTTAGCATGAATTTGGATTTTTGACTACTCAAGTCAAAAGTTTGGGCTCACCTTATAGTCCTTGATGGTCCATATGGACCTTAATTTTTTTTTATTCATTCTACACTGTAAAACAATGGTGAAGGCGTCCATAATATGCAATAATCTCCTCTGAACAGTTGATATTGAGATGAGTCGGCTACCTACTGTATGCTCCACATTAGGACGGAAAAAAATCAGACTTGAGTTATTTTAGGCTGGTCGCCCATGATTTTTCTACCCTATAATACTATAGCTATACACTATACCTCCTCCAGATACAATTTGCATGTTTGAATCTTATTGTTTTAATATAAATTGTGACTTGTGACTTAGAGCTGGAGCGACTATCCGAAATTCTGTTTCAGAAAATTAATCAACAACTTCTTATTAATCAAAATCAAGAATTTGACAATGGTGCAAAAATTATTATCACAATAAATACTGTAAATTTGACTCATCCTCTCCTGCTGTGTGAACAAACCCAAAACAGGAACGCGTGTATCATGATTTAAGGATTAAATGGGCGCTTTATATATATATATATATATATATATATATATATATATATATATATATATATATATATATATACACAAATATATATCTTCAGGTAAAGATACAGTATATTGAAGTGAAATAGCGGAGAGACTTGTTCAGTTGCTGAAATATAGCAGTGTGTAACAGTGAAGTGCCATCAAACACTTGATGCAGTTGTAAAAACAGAAGGCGGGAGAATAGTAAGGATTGTGCATAACCTCTCCTGCTACAGCGAAGCCCCTCGAGGGGGTTTAACATATTAAAGTGCTTCATCTTGGCCTCCTTCATGTCAATAAGAGCATCTGTAGCCACGCAGAGAGCATGTTTTTTATCCTTTTATTAGAAGTAGAACAGCGCTAGAGTGCACTAACAAGTGATTCAAAGTTCCTGGAACTTTGGGACCTGGACAATATATCATTCTAAAGAATTCCTTGGTGGGAAAAAATAGTTTTTCATTTACCATAAATGTAGTCGATCAGTCATGATGCGTTTGCTGTCTGACTTTTCTGTTTCTTTTATTAAAATTCCAAAGTAAGAAATGGAAATGATGCGTATGGTAGACTTGCATGAATAGTTAGTAGTACTAGGTATATCAGAAGTTAGTTATGAGGGGCGTTCAAGTCAAACCAGGAGAAATTCCCAGTGGATGAAGGCGTAAAACTGATCGACATTCACAAAAGACATAAAGGTGCAGTGATGAGACTCCAGGCTGAAGTGGCAGTTGTTGCTATTAACACCGAGTAGAACACATGGACGCTAGATTCACCAACACCCCTACAGTAACTCGGCTGGGAGTTATTGAGACACATCCCCCTTACGGTCCAAGCCATTTACACATGTTTGGGCCTTTAAGGGCGTTCCTGGGAGGCCAGGCAGTCTGATCATGGCTCCAGGATACTGAGATAACCTTCTACCTTGATGGTATCCAAGTACTACTGAAACGCTGGAATAACTACATTAGTGTAGGAGAGGATTATATAGCAAAAAAAAAGGAGTTTTTACTCTCATAACTGTGTTCTGTTATTCTGCACAATTCAAAAGTCCCAGTTTCAAATGAACATCTACAAACAATTCAAACATCCAACATCCTGCACTTTACTCACAAGTCACTTCAGATGTTGCGAATGTTGATTGTATCTTTATTTATGAGCAGCGTCACTTATCCGTATTATTCCCCAGTGAGATTTGTGAATGAGTCTAATACAAGAAGATCCTTATTCCTGATACCAGCTGTTGTGTGCTGTCTGACATTCATCATTCTCACCTGGAAAGGAAAACGTTTTTCTTCGTCTCCCCTGGTGTCACGTTATGCAGATATTTCATCCGTACCACCCTTGTCTTGTTCCAGTTTTTACTCTCATAGCTTTAACAAATAACGGTTTGATGTGAACGGCCCTCATACGACTCAATTCTAAAACTACAAACTCTTTAAATTAAGATTTTGTTCCTTTATTCCAGATTAACACTTTTTGCCTTCACAGTTTCACTTATAATCTCACTAAAGGGTTATGAAAAGGTCCAAATCAAGTTTAAAGAACAACAACAGAAAAACGGTGCTGCAGCACACTGACTCTGATTAAATGATGGCATTAAAATAATCCTCGTAATGTGGAGCTGGAAGGATTTGGGAGATCAGAGATCAAGTGAGACCGCTCCTGTCATTAGTTCTCATCACACAGCGTTCGGCGTGTCTCTGCTCTCCTACAGCGGTGTGTGTGATCTAACAACTGTGTGTATAAACAGATACTTTAGGATTCAGACGCATCTACTCACTAGTGCCACCGTATGGGTGAATATTTAACAGAACGCCAATCAAAATGACGCCCTCTTCATTTCATTACTCTTAATAAAGCTGAACTTCTTTTCTTGTTCAAATAGTGCTTTATACAGGGATGTGCTGCAAAATTTTATACTACTGTACAGGTTCCAGACAGTCATGCATTTAGCATTTATGTAAAATTATAGAAAAAAGTATAATATTATTACATATTCACTTATTTTAGTAATAATTATTATTATGAAGCCAAACACATACACAAATGTTGTTATTGTTCTAAAGATAATTAATTTAAATGTGTGTTGTGCTTATTAATATAAAAAAATTTTAAACAATAATTTGTAGGTACATATCGAATTACATCATAGTCTGTTTTTTGTTAGACCCTTAAAAATCTGAAACATGTTTTTCAGTTAAATTATTAATCTATACTTCATTATTCATGTAATAATATTATTTTGTGTTATTATTATTATTATTATTATTATTATTATTAACAACAACAACAACAATAATAATAATAAGAAGAAGAAGAAGAAGAAGAAGAAGAAGAAGAAGAATGATAAGAATAATAATACAAGGGGTGTTCAAGTCTAACTGGGACTTTTGATTGTGCAGAATAACAGAACACAGTTATGAGAGTAAAAACTCCCTTTATTTCTCTATATAATCCCCTGCTACACTAATGCACTTATCCCAGTGTTTCACTAACACTTGGACACCATCAAGGTGGAAAGTTTTCTTGACATCCTGGCCTTCCGTATCAAAACCTTCCTTTAACTTGCAATCTTTTGTACTGCTCACCTTCCGCGAATGGATTGTGTGTACAGTTCCCACAGACAGATGCGTCTCTTCTGCAAGTGGGTGACAAGTTATCCATCAGTTTTCAAGGATCAGACATGAAAGTCGTTCAGGGGAATGACTGCAGTGGGCTCTGAGCCACCTCAGCTAGGATCGTCACTCACGGACGTATGGCCTTCTTTAAAACGTTTGCACCGCTCAAATGGTTCACTGAGTCTCATCACCGTACTGTGCTTGAAGTCTGTAAATGCCAGTCGTTTTTACACCTTCATTCACGATAAAGTTTATCACGAATCCTGGTTTGACTTGAACGGCCCACATAATAATAATAATAATAATAATAATAATAATAAAACCATATTAAATAATGTTATTATTATTAGTAGTAGTAGTAGTAGTATTTTTACTAGTAGTAGAGTGTTACTCCCCTACATACATAATACATACATAATACATAATAAACCAACTACATGTTTTTGCATTTTGCATATCACGGTTCATACAGTAACACACAGTAAACATTCCTCTATGTTTTATTAGTCACTCTGTCAATGGAACTGGTTTCATATTTATTAATGACCTCTTATACTAATATCATTTGAATGGATTCTGCGTGTATGTTTGAGAAAGAGAGAGAGAGAGAGAGAGAGAGAGAGAGAGAGAGAGAGAGAGATCTAACCCCTCCAACATCCCCTTCCCCTCCTCTCCTGTCGTCCCAAGGCCCTGTGCATTAATGAACCCAATAAATAAAGCAGCACGTCCGCCGCATTTACCCAGCGCGCTCATTTCACAACAGAGCATTAATCAATTCAAATTTATGTACTAATGCAGGAGGGGGCGATCAATTTAAACTTCTTATGACAATTAACACAGCTTTAAGCACAAGTCCAAAATGCGCTGACCCATCAATTACCGTTTCCATCAAACTGGCACTAATGGAACCACTGTTTAACTCTCCCTCTCCCCCTCTCTTTCTCACTCTTTCTCTCTCTTTCTCTCAACTCTGCTGCCCATCTCAGGCTCAACAGCTCCATTGTACACTAGTCATCTCTGCTTCATTATAATGCCTGAAGCCGCAGTTGTTTTACTCCCTGTGTCCGTTTTTTGGACAAAATCGCGAAATGCTTCCCTGTCTGGCTCCCTCTCTTTCTCTCCCTCTGAACTTTGACCTTGCTCTCTGAGGTCAACGTTATGTCCGTCTCGTTGCATATAATCGCCTACAAGGCCTCCTGAGCTTAATTCTGCCATGTCACGAACGCAGCGAGAGGTGACGGGGTGCTGGTAATTAAAAATGAAAGAGGGCAGAAGAGGACGAAATGAAGCAGGAGAACAGATAGATGAAAAAAATGATAAAAGATGAAGACAAAACATCAGAGTCAATATAGGAAGAAAATCTGGATTTTTAAATTATATATATATATATGTTTCAAAGTCTTACTTTCAATAGATAAATTTAGATTATATTCTTATACTGTATGTTGTTGTTGTTGTTGTTGTTGTTGATGCAGAATAAATCCTCTTCAGGAGGAGGGAGACAGAGGGAGCGATGGAGCAGCAGGTGGACAAGAGGAAATTAAAGGTGATGTATGAGGTGATATTAGCATCAATTAAAGGTTAATTACCAGGTTTAATGTTAATGTTTAAAGTATTTATCAATAAATATGTAAAGTATTAAATGTATCTTTTCTAATATCAACTTATGTTTTCTAATATTTAATACTTTTCTAATATCAATATGTTACATAATTATACTGATATGACAGGACCCGAGAGTGTCCTGTATTGTATTATAGGATTGTATTATAAGGAGAAAAAAAGAAATAAATGAAAGTGAAATTTCACTTTTTCATTTACGAAGTCATAAATTTTGTGTGTGTCTGTGTGTGTTATGATTATATACAATCTTTATTCTTTTATATTCAATTAACTTGCAACGGTATGGCACATTACACATTACATAATTAGTTTTTTTGTTTGTTTGTTTGTTTGTTTAATTAAATTAAACATCAAATAAGAAATGCAAATTTGTCAGATTCTAATAATTGTTTTTAAAAATCATTTTAAATGTAAAAAAATATTTTTTATTTAAAAATCTAAATAATTATAAACTTTCTTTTCTTTTTTCTTTAGAAATTAGCAGTGTGAAATTCTTTTCACATGTTGAAATTTCAAGAAATGTAAATTTTTTGCTTAAAAATGTTTTCTCATTTTTAACGTCTGGTTTCTGACATCCTTTATTTATTTTTATTTATTTATTTTATATATTTAATACATGTTTTTTCACGGTTATTTTTTGTTTTTACACATTTAATTAATTTCTTCGAATTTGTTGTTTTTCATACGTACAGCTTGTAGGTGCTTTTCATTTTAATGTGTGTGTGTTTTTCCTTTCTTTTTCTTTTGCATTTGACTTTAACATGCAATTAATATGCAATCTTTTCATATTTTTCTACTGTGATGGCTCTGGCTGATTTAAAAAAAATAATAAATCAGCCAATTTTTTTACATCAACATTTTTTTTTATTTTGATGTCTGTTTAAAAAACACATACAGTACTGTATATTGCACCAAAACAACAGACATAACAGTAACATAATTTTTTTTTACAAAGTCACATGGGACAAACGTACGATCATGTCAGATTTCCTTTAGAATATCTGAAACATTTCGACTGAGTTTCTTGGTGCGAGGTTGAGAAGCACAGTGTGGACTTCCTCTCTCTGGAGTTGCGGTGTGACCCCCGACTCGGTGCCGGCGCGAGCTCTATTAATGTGCCGCTGCAAATGAGCTGGGCTTCATTGGAATGATGTAAACACTTTAGTGAGACTCGGCTGCTGCTTTGTTACACCATTACCTGTGTTATTTACATAGCTGCAGTCCGGCGCTCCACCACCACGTGGCCGTAATAGAATCTAGCTGTGTGATGGAGGGAAGCTCCACAGAATTATCCTGCTGATAAGAGACTCCGCATTTACATACACACTTCCTGTGTGTCCTGTCACTACGTCTTAACCTCCGTGTCCCACTGCCGGCAGGAAATGAACCTGTCTGAGGTCAATTTCCCACCTCCACCTCCTCCTCCTCCTCCTCCTTCTACTCTTGTTCTTTGCTTTCTATCCCTCCTGCCTCTCTCGTCTTCCTTCGCCCATATTCCTGCAACTCTGATGCAATTATGCCTCCTTGATCGTCCCGGGTGTGGGAGACAGTGAGGAAAAAAACACCAGCTTTGTGTATAGAGTACATAAAAGGCTGAAAATTGCCTTAGAAGCTCTCTCTCTCTTTCTCTCTCTCTCTCTCTCACTCTCTCTCTCTCTCTCTCTCTGTGTCTCTGCCTGTCTCGCTCTTTATTTTCCCCATGTCTCTCTCTTTTTCTCTGTCTCTATGTGTCTCTATGTTTCCTATGTCTCGCTCTTTGTCTTTCTTTGTTTCCGTCTCTGTCTCATTTCTCTCTTTATTTCTCGCATCTGTCTCACTCTGTCTCTTTCTCTCCTTTAATTTCTGTCTGCCTGTCTCGCTCTCTCTCTCTCTCTCACTTTCTCTCTCTCTCCCTTTTTGTGTGTTTCTGTGTGTGTCTTTACGTCATTCTCTCACACACACTTTCTCTTTTTTTATTTCTCTCTCACACTTTCTGTATCTCTCTCTCTCTCTCTTTCGGAATTTCTTTCTCTTTTACTTTCTTTCATTCTTTCTGTCTCATTTTTCATGTGTGTGTCTGTATCTCTCTTTATATTTCTCTATTTCTGTCGTCCTGTCTCACAGTGTCTTGTCCTCTGTCTCTCTCTCTCTCTCTCTCTCTCTCTCTGTGCGCCTGTGCGAGCGAGTGAGTGTGTGAGCGTGGACGGAGCGTGTGAGCGTGTGATTGAGGTGAAAACTCTCTTTTTTCGCTACTTTTTTTGTGTGATTGTGTGTTGAGTGAATTGAGTGGATAGTGCGTGCGTAGTTTGTGTGAGTGTGCGTGTGTGAAACGCTGTGCCGTTTACAAACTTAACCCGAAAGCACGGGTTTAAAGTGCTACCAACTTTTGCGTGCTCCGTGGAGGAATGCGCTTCAGCTGTAGCAAAGTTAATCGGCGGGAAGAGCATTGTGTCTGCCGCCCGGATGAACAAGGCTGTAGTGTTCTTTGTGGATGAAATTCACAAAGCTGAGACAGTAATAGCTAGCGAGGTCGTACTTAAGGATACTTTGGTAAACGTTCTCCCCCTCGGTACCCCCGCAAAAAAAGTGATCATTTTGAATGTTCCCCCGTACATTGACAATGATGTTCTGAGTAAACAGCTACCCAGATTTGGAAAGCTAATGTCACCCATTAAAATGATACCAGCAGGATGCAAAGATCCTGAGCTTAGACATATTGTCTCCTATAGGAGACATGTGTACATGATCTTAAACAGCAGGGATGAAGATCTGAACATCATGTTTAAAATAAATGTACATGGGGAGGAATTTGCCATTTTTGCAACTTCCGGAAACTTAAAATGTTTTGGCTGTAGTCAAGAGGGACACTTGATTCGGAACTGTCCTGAAAAAGGAGCTACAGCCAACCAGAAGACAGTAATAAACAAACAGAAAAATACGCAAATTAATGACAAGCAAGACAGTGGAGAATATAGTGTCCAGGAAGAGACTAAACAACAAGAAGGTAACACTGAAGGTCAAGAAGGAGGAAAGAACGTTGAGCAGGAAAACAAGCAGATGGAGACAGAGGAAGAAAACCTCCAAGTTACCGTGAGTGAAAACACTTTTCAGAACACACAACTGACTAACAGTCAAAGTATTGATGATGTTGGTTTAGGTTCTGAAAACACTAGCATGACCGTAGACGATGTTGGGTTTACTCTGGTTAGGTCAAAAAGGAAATTAAAAGCAGGGAACAGTGGGCCTCAGACTAGAAGGAAAGGACTAGTTATAGAATAGAAAAAGAAAAACAAGCCACAAACAGTCAGGAAGCAGAAGTCAAATTCAGCAGTGAACAAGACACAAATGCAGAGACAGAAAGCGATGAAGATAAGCAGTGATGAACCAATAGAAAGATATAAAGAAAAAGAGGTAAAACAGTTTCTTCAAACAACAAAAAATATGAAAGGAATTTGAGTAGACCAGTACTTCGCCAATAAACAAAACTTTATCAACTCAGCTACAGCCATAATAAGAGAAAAACACAGGGACTTCACTCACCAGAAAATATATAGACTTAAAATGTTTGTAACCAGAACCAGACAAGATTTGCTGTGTGAAGATGAAGAGAGTGCTTAAAATAAACTTTGTAGAATTAATTTCTTTTCTTTTCTTCCTTTCTTTATTTCTATTCATGACTGACTTTAACATCGCTTCCTTAAACATAAGGGGGGGAGGGATATACGAAAACGGGCAGAATTATATGAATTGATTAGATTAAAGCATATAGATGTGATATTCATACAGGAAACACATAGTGAGAAGAATGATGAGTTCAAATGGGCGATGGAGTGGGAGGGAGGAGTAGTGCAAGCTCAGCATGCTCAGTGAGTGCATTGGCATTCTTTTTGCCAAACACTTTTTACCTGAATCCTACACCATACAAGAAGTGATTGCTGGTAGACTATTATTAGTTAAAGCAAAGTACAAACATTTCAATCTAGCATTAATCAACACATATGCCCCAACCAGTGGTCCTGAAAGAGTTTTATTTTTAAATAAGGTGAATGAACTCTTAACCAGCTGTGATTTTAAAGATTATCTGTTCTTGGGAGGAGATTTCAACTGTACACGAAATGAATCAATAGATAGGAATCATTTGGAACCCCATGCAGCATCTAAGTATGTATTAACACGGATTATAAAAACCCACAACCTAGTAGATGTGTGGAGAAGACTGCATGGAACTGAGAGACAATACACATGGGCACATTCTAGAGATCATTTTATTTCGTTAGCTAGACTAGACAGATTTTACTGTTTTAAACATAATTTTAATGTCTTTAAAACTAGCAAAATAACACCTGTTAGTTTTTCAGACCATTCTCTAGTCAGATGCCAAGTTTTTATTGCAAATCTCAAAACCAGAAGTGCATACTGGCATTTTAATGTTTCATTACTGAACAATGCTAATTTTATTGAGTCTTTCAGATTTTTCTGGACTTCTTTTAGAAAAGAGAAGATGGTTTTCTCCTCCTGCAGACAATGGTGGGACCATGGGAAGATTCTAATTCAGCAGCTCTGTCAACAGTACACTACTAATGTCACGAAGGACATCGCCAAAGCATTACAGGAACTGGAGATAGAAATAGTGGAACTCCAGACCTTTACTCAGTCCACAGGAAATAAAGAACTTTTTGAGAACATCAAAAGGAAAAAAACATTAATGATGGATCTATTGGGCACAAAAGCACAGGGTGCCCTTGTAAAATCACATTTTAAAGGAGCTAACGAAATGGATGCTCCATCACAGTTTTTTTTTGGACTGGAAAAAAAGAATGGGCAAAGTAGATTCATGCATACACTATACACAGAGGATGGGCAACACATAACAAACAGCAATGACATTAGACGGTATGCGACAAACTTCTACAAAGACCTGTACAAGAGTGACTACAGTGAAAACAAAGAACTGCTGGACGTTTTCCATCAAGGACTTCCAAAGGTCTCTCCAGAGGACAACGCTCCATTAGAAGGACCACTGGTTCTCGAGGAGCTGCAGGCCGCTTTGAACTCGATGGCGGGAGGAAAAGCACCTGGAATCGACGGTCTACCAGTGGAATTCTACAAGTTCTTCTGGCGAGAGCTCGGAGAGGATCTGCTGGAAGTCCTCGACGAGAGCTGCAGAGAAATGTCTCTACCCCTGAGTAGCCGGAGAGCGGTGATTACCCTTCTCCCCAAAAAAGGGGACTTGCAGGACATTAAAAACTGGCGTCCAGTGTCACTGCTCTGTACAGACTATAAAATAATGTCAAAAGCACTAGCCAATCGGCTCAGAGACATCATTGACTCAATAATTAAAACTGAACAGACGTATTGTGTGCCCAATAGATCCATCATTGATAATGTTTCTTTAATGCGGGACATTTTGGACATCTCCAATTCTCTGGCAGTTGACCTTGGTCTAATTTCACTGGACCAAGAAAAAGCTTTTGACAGGGTTGAGCACCAATACCTTTGGAAAACTCTGGAGGCTTTTGGCCTCAGCCCTAGTTTTATAGCAATGGTGAAAGTGATGTACCAAGACGTTGAAAGTGTACTGAAGATCAATGGAGGGTTAAGCACTCCTTTTAAAGTAAAACGGGGAATCAGACAAGGCTGTTCAATATCAGGTATGCTGTACACCATATCAGTTGAACCTTTTTTGCACAGATTACGAACGTCCTTAAAGGGGTTTATTTTACCAAGTTTTTATGTTCCGTATGTTTTATCTGCTTACGCAGACGACATTATGGTTTTAGTACAAAATCAGAGTGAAATCAAAAATTTGCAAAAGATAGTCTCTGATTTTAGCTCGATTTCTTCATCTAGAATCAATTGGAAAAAGAGTGAAGCAATTGCAATAGGAAATTGGTCTGAAGGCCTACCTAAACTACCAGGTAAACTAAAATGGACAAAAGGGGGTTTTAAATATTTAGGAATCCATTTAAATGATGAAAATAAAAACTGGGAGGGGGTTTTAGAGAAAATAGAAGGCAGACTCAAGAAATGGGAGTGGCTAAAACCAAACATGTCACTTAGAGGGAGGGTACTTGTGGCAAACAACTTAGTAGCCTCAACACTGTGGCATCGTGTAGCCTGCCTGGAGCCCCCTACGGGCCTTGTTGGAAAAATACAATCATGTCTAGTTAATTTTGTATGGGATAAAATACATTGGGTTCCCCAGAGTGTCCTCTTCCTTCCTAAAGAAGAAGGAGGACAAGGTTTGATAGACATTAGAAGCAGAATCGCAGCATTCCGTTTTCAAATTATACAAAAATATCTGATCGGATCTGATTCCCTGGTATGGAGCAATGCCATGAGTTTTATATTGAGAAAAATCAATCATTTTGGTTGTGATCGTACCTTGTTTTTAATGGACTCAGCAATTCTTAATGATTCTAACTTGACTAATTTTTCAAAGTTAACATGGA
Organism: Clarias fuscus; assembly: GCA_030347435.1. Taxonomy (NCBI): domain Eukaryota; kingdom Metazoa; phylum Chordata; class Actinopteri; order Siluriformes; family Clariidae; genus Clarias; species Clarias fuscus. Next base: position 33,986,031 of record CM059208.1, on the reverse strand, counting down.
CTTTGTTTGAGTGTGAATCCCAAGGCCCTGCTGTCTCATTGTTTTGGCTTCTGGAAGAGCCACTACTGGGAGGAGGACGAATGGACGTTAAGGACAGTTCTCCAGGTCTCACACAAATTCTACATCAGAAACAGTTTATAACATTGAAGAGATTAGTGGACACGGCAGGACTGGATTTTAAGGACACAAGAGCAGTAGCTCAAGAACTTGGGCTACGGTCACTACGGCACACGAAAGCCATCATCAAAAAATGTATTAGCAAATTGTCAAAAGAAGAACTGAATCTAATAAAGGAATATCACGAGGGGACCGAAACACCAGACAAAGGTGACCCCTTTCCTGAAATGTCTTTTTCACCCAAATTAAATGGTTTTAATGGTTGTTATCTCAATATAGAAAAAAGGCAAGTTTTACCAATCTATGAAGCAAAAAAAAAAGACATTTACAGATGTTGTGTAAAAGCTGTGGAGAATTTTACATGGAGCTGTGGGGGTCAATGTTTTAATTTCTAAACTAAACCCAAACATTTTAAAGACATGTCCCTTCTGTGCTGACACTGAAACAATTTTTCATTGTTACTTGAAATGCAAAAGGCTTAACCCTCTGTTTGAGCTGCTGAAAACACTTTTTAACTCTTTTGGTGAAAAATGGTCCCAGGTTTCTTTTATCTTTGGAGCTGGTTATAAAAAGGCTGAAAAACAGAAATGGGAACTGATCAACTTTATTGTAGGGGAAGCAAAAATAGCTATCTACATAAGTCGGAAAAATAAAATAGAGAGAAGAGGATTGATCAGCCCCATTTCTGTTTTCAGAGATCTAGTGAAAGCTCGTGTCAAAATAGATTTTAATTTTTTTAAAGAAATGAATGACTTGGATACCTTCATGCTAAAGTGGTGTTACGAAAATGTCATCTGTTTTATTGATGAAGGTGAACTGTTTTTAGCACTCCTTTACACTAATTATCCTTTTTTTTTTATCTTTTTTACTAATTAATGTTGCTGTAAAGTAATAATTCTTATTGTAAATTATCAGTATTAATTAAAGTCAAGTTAAAATCTCAAATCTCTCTCTCTCTTTCTCTCTCTCTCTATGTCTCTTTCCCTGTGAGTCTCTCTCACTTTCTCGCACACACACACAAACACACACAAACACACAAACACTAGGGCTCACGTGTCGCACACAGAGACAGCTTCTCTCCTTCCCATGAGGATAAGACTCGACACTTTCTATTAACAATAACAAGACAAAACACGGCACTTCTTTATCTCTTAAGATGTAAATGCGTAGCACGCCGCTTGCCTCCTGCGCTGTAAATATCAAAAGAAGGGCTCTTAAGAGCGCAGAACCAGAGTCCATTGATTTTTTTTCCTCTCACGATACCGACCATCTGCAAAAAAAAAAGAAGAAGAAGAGGAAAGAAAAAAAGAAAAAAGCTTGCATCCTGGCATTACATCAATGGCAAAATTAAAAATCCTCTATTCCCAGCAAACCATGTGGGAGATGGACGAGGTCCGGGCTGTGTGCTCTTTAAATTATATGATTGATTTCCTTTAAAGTTATTTGTTTATTTTAATGTTCATATCAGCTCCACTGGAGTCATTTTTCTCGTTTGTTCAATTGATTTTGCCTTTCTCTCTCGCTCTCTCTCTCTCTCACACACACACACACTCTCTCTCCCTGCTTTAGCATACTGCAGCGAACTATTGGTGCTCGTTTACATTAATAAGCCCAAAGCCACTGAAACTGTATTGATTTCCCAGCATGCACTTTGGTGCCTGGTTCCTGGTTTCTGATGACTATCCTCACTCTTCTACCGTATTAGTCTTGGAGGAGCAGATCTCGTTCGATTCACGTTCACCGGGGAAGCGCACACTTCAAAATGGACTCAGAGGTTTATTCAGAGAGCGAGTGGAGATCGTAATGTGAACAAAAAAACATACAAAAATTAATTAATTAATTAACAAATAAATAAATAAGTTTATATACTGTACACTTTGGCTCTTTTAATTTTGTAAATTAACCTTTAAAAACTTTCTAATTCCTAAACTTTCCTGAAAAAGATGGGTTTTCCCCGACTTCTTATTAAGTAGTATATACTGTATATAGTATACATTTATATTAGTGTATATTAGTATGAATGTAAGTGTAGTATAAGTATATAGTACAGAGGATATACTTATACTGTACTACCTTTTGTACATAAATTATATAACAATGCAAAATAAAGGTCTCGATACAGCACATGCACAGAGAACACACAAAACACACAAACCAGGAAGACATCCATTTTTAACCAAAAGTTTTTAGCAAAAGGGACAAAACTGTTCTCAAATATTTTAACAAACCATATAATCGATTCTTTTGAAACAATGGCTTCAAAATATAAACGAAAAACGAACAGAGGAAACCATACGAATTAGGATCCATCCATCCATCTACTGTAGGAACCTCTGTAGTCCAACAGTGACTGTTGCATTTATTTTATGACCATGGTAGGACCTTCAGTCAACTTTCACACACTACAGGCAATTCGGAAATGCCAATTAGTCTAATCCACATGTCTATGTGAGGAAACCCACCGAGTATGGGGAGAACATACTGTACAACCAGAACCAAGGCAGGAATCAAACTCTAACTCTACCTGTAGGGGTGCTGGGTGATAACCACTAAGCTACTGTGCTGCCATGGATTAGAACAGAAACAGAAATTAGTACATATCCGGAAATATGTAAAAATCTACATATTTTATGTAAATCAAATATCTGTCTATTTAAAGAAAAAATGTCTTTTTTTAAATAGAAAAATATTTTTAAATGATTAAAAGACATTTTTTCTACTTAAAAAAATGTATATTTTTGAATGTTTTTATTATTTAATTTCTTTATTTTACTTACTCTGTCCAAAAAAAATGGTTTACACTATTTCTTTTTTCTTCTTCCCATTAATTTCCATAACATGCATAATCTGTGCATAAAGGTCCCATATTTTACTGTCTTAATATTCACAAGTTAACACAGGTCTTAAGAGTTCCTCTAAAGAACTCTGTCTGTTCCTCTAAAGAACTCTGTGTCTGTGTGTGTGTTAAAGCTCCTGCTAAAATACCCCTCAGATAATGCACTTTTTTATACCCTCAACTTCTATTTCTTCACTCCTCCTTCGAACAAACCGTTTCCTTGTCTATGTAAATAAGCGACTGCTGAGCCACGACCCCTCCGGAGAACAGCAGAGCTGAGCAGCAAGCTGGGGGAGGGGATCTTCTACTATGATGTCACATTAGAGGGCAAATCTAATTGGCTTGTTTAAAAACTAACACAAACATGGAAACATATGGAAATGGGCATATTCTACATATATGCCCATCTGAATGTCAAAAACAATGACTAGTGAATTATAAATCTGTGTATAAAAACAATCTGTCATCTTTGATGTCCCTTAATAAGAACTGTGTAAGCTTGTTGGAGAAACACAACGCTGTGCAAAGTAATTTTTTTTTATAAAAATAATTTATTTCTGCATTACTGGGAGAAAAACCTTTTTGATATCCAGGCATTGCTTTTCCAAGTAAAATGAAATGTTGCAGTCTTTTAATGGAAAGAAAGTATCATATTGCATAAATGCTGGCAGGAAGTGCATGTGAACTGTGAAAGACTACTAGAAACCAATGGCAGCTGGCGCAAACAAAATTAAAATTAAACTTTTAATGCTCGCCTGTAAATAGCCATTTATCAGGTGATTAAGCATCACTACTACTGTACTAGCATAAAATAAAGGCATTACTCACATGACTCACGTCAGCCAGCTCCGCTTGCCATAAAAAGTGCTGGAAAAGACTCATTGAGAATGGGTCCAATCACATGAGCCCAAATATTTAAAAACAATATTGATTCGCTAAGAATAAAAGTGGGAGGGTTCGGGGCGCACAGAGCAGTGCCCGAAGGATGATTTGACAAAATCCAATCAGAGCTCAGCCTCAGGTCACATGCTTTTCAAAAACGTACGTGCCTAAATAGACACTCGTTTGTCCGGCACCCCGCGTACACAAACACAAAAATTTTTAAATTTTTAAAATTGCAAATAAATTATATTAAGAAATACAGCGGACTATTGTGACTAAATGACTTTATTTCGTTATTAAAATAAATAATTATTATGTTCAATAATTACATGTTAATGGAGCATTCTTCTCTGCCTAACTTTAAGAGGGGTGGCGCCCCTGTGCCCCGTATTGACCGGCTGCCACTGCTAGAAACTCTCAAAAATCTACACAACATAGTCGGTAGTGTCACTGCCTCTCAGCTCCACAATCACAGGTTTAGTCCTGAGCTCGTCTCCAGTTACACATGTACTTCTAGTGTCAGTATGGATTTCCTCAGGGTTCTCCAGTTTCATCCAACTGTCCAAAAATACTTCAGTAAGTGGATTGTGCATGCTAAATTGCCCTTAAATGTGAATGTGGGTACGTGGTGCTCTGTAATGAATGGCCTTCCAGTCAAGTCTGCATTCCCACTGTGTGCTCAGTGATCACGGGATAAATTCTGGATCCACCCCTGACCAGGAAAAAAAAAATTATTAAACTGCAAATATATATATATATATATATATATATATATATATATATATATATATATCACAGTGTTATATCCCAGTTTTATATCCCTGTGTTTTGGTTATATTCCAATCCAATGTTACTGTATATCACAGGGTTATACAGTATACCAGTGTTATTTCAGCGTTATGGCTATATCTTTATATGCTTAATGTTATATCCCAATGTTATAAATATGTCCTAGGGTTATGAATACATCCCATTGTTATGGATATATCACAGTTTTGTGTTTATATTCCAATTGTTTTGTTACATAAAGTTTTTTATTTCTACACATTGCAAAGAAAGCATGCCTTGTACTTAAAGTTAGTGCCTATCATATACACAGGTCTGGTATGGGTTTTGCACAAAACTGTAATTGTACAGACCTTCGATATCAGATGGGGCACTGAAGTGTCATTACTTCTCCAAAAACACACAGAAAACTGATATAGAACTTCTGAGATAGTCAGGATGCTCACACGTGGCAGATTTTAAATGGATATCAGTAGGTTAATTCTAAGAAGAAGAAAAACAAGTGCTATATTGTGCAGCTTGAGTGCATTGGTAGTATCATTGGTACCCCACTTCCTGTCATTGAGGAAGTCTACAAGAGGAGGTGTCTGCGTAGAGCACGAAGCATCGTGAAGGACACCTCTCATCCTGCACATAAAATGTTTTCTCTCCTTCCCTCTGGAAAAAGGTTCAGATGCCTAAAAGCCAAGAGCAGCAGACTGAGGAACAGTTTTACCCCACAGTGGTTACCTTATTGAACACAACTTCACTGACCCCCTTACGTGGACGGTACCACCATCACTGATAACCCAACATTCCTGTTTAATACCTCTGTAAATACTTCCTGTTCATTCATTTGTACAGTCTGCACATGGACTGTATACTAATATGTGTATATTCATATATGTAGATGTGTGTATATGTATACTCTGCATTTCCATCCAGTGGCTAAATTACTCATATTTATTCATATGTATATTCATACTATTGCACATAATGTAAATTCACCTATATATAGTTTCTGTATATCTTTATTCCACATATTTATAATTAGACATATCTGTAGATTTACAATTATTCTGTACATTAATTTATTCATCTATGCTCACTTTACACTGTATATATTTTTTTTTCTGTAATACAATTTATACATAGACCGTACTTTTATCATATACATTTTATAGATCGGTATATATGTTTATATTGCACTGCTAACTTGCACTTCTGGTTAGATGCTAACTGCGTTTCGTTGCCTTGTAACTATGTGCAATGACAATAAAGTTGAATCTAATCTAATCTAATCTTTGAATGACTCTCATGTACTATTTGCAAGAAAGAAAGAACCACAAACAGCAGACCGTATCTTGACTTCATAATAATGTATTTTTGATTAATTAGACAAGACTTTCAAACTTTACGGTTTGACTGTAGAAATATATTTGATATAACTTTTTGCCAGATTGTGAAAGAAAAAAAAGCTGTCGTACTGTATGAAATGCATAAAACAAAACATCGTTTATTCTAAATTCAATATAGCTACAAGCTTTAAACTCTTGAAAACTTTTCCCACACACATTAGCACATTATCGCATTAGCATGCCGAGACACACTCTCCACCAGCTCGATAGCAAAAGACCGAATTTACACCATGACACAAAAAAAGGCCACACAATATCATGTACGATTTCCCCATATAACCACTGATCCAAGAACGGGTCCGATCAAAGCTCTCCACTTTATGCCCTAGTGTCTCGTTTTCTGTTTTTTTTTTCCCCCCTCTTTGATCCCAATGCAGCTTTTAGATAATGCTAATAGATCACCGGCCAACACGACGGGACAGGATAATGGAGCTTTCATTGCAGGCTGATTAACTTGGCTGTAGGGTTCCACCTCGCCCCTTTCGGCATGATGGCCCTAATTAATAACGATTGCTCCCCAAAATGTGCAAATGGAACGATAAACGAAAGGGCCGACTAATTAACTGCGACCATTTCTGCTAATCATTAGTTAACATCCCGTTTTGTCATCATTACACCGATGCGCACGCAAGGACAGATAAAACCAGGTCAGGCCTTTTTTTTTTCTTCTTTCTTTCTTCCTTGTGTCCCCACAACCCATAAAGGCTGACAGCCATAATTTCTTTCCATGTATAAAAAAAAACAACAAACAAGTAATTAAAGTGAGAGCTGCACGGAAAGTAAGGAGCACTGCAAAGTTTCCATCACTTCAGTATTTTGCCTGAGCCGTTTCTCAAAAGAACTTGCTGAATTCGTCCAGGCTGAAATGATTTGTTTCCTTCCTCAACGAGCGAGGTGAGGAGATGAAGTAAAACTCTATCGATGGAGGTATGCGCGCGAGAGAGGGTTCTGAGCCATGCTGTCAGCATCATCTCTTCGCACTGTGGACGTTCCAACTCATTTGTTCACCGACCCGTGTTTTTTTTTTTTTTTTTTTTGCCAGAGAGGGAGAAAATCAGCATTGGCTGTTTATCTTTATGGGTCTGCTGCGTGAGCTTAAGAGCGTGGTCGGGAAGCTGCTGAACACTCTTGTTCATATCCACACCAGTATTTATGTGCAGCTTAGCGCAGCGAAGGAATTGACAGCAGCCGCTGAAGGACAGACGATGTCAGCTGAAACGCCAGTCAAAAAGTTAATAGTCTGTCAGGAGAACGACCCTCTGGGCTTAGACATAAAACCCTGGCAAAGCTTTCAGATGCTTTTTGTTTTTCCAGGAAAAGTGCAGCTAAGATGTATGAGATCATGGCCTGGTGGATATTTAGAGCTATTTAGTATTAATCATGATTTTTATTTTCTTTAGTTTATTGTCTTGTTATAAAAGAGTCTAGTGAGTGATGTAACTATGTATGTTAAATGTAGATAATAACATAAAGTATGGTGAGCCTAGGAATAAAACACTTTAAGATATGCTGTTAAGTAATACTTAGAACACTCTTGGATATGCTTTTAAATAATAAATCAATAAAAGCCTGTTGGCCGTGCGGTGGCTCAGTGGTTAACACTGTTGCCTCACACCTCCAGGGTCTGGGTTCGATTCCCGCTGCAGGGCATGGATTTTTGCATGTTTGCATGACGTACGGTTTGGATAATTGGTGTTCTCAAATTTCCCGTAGTGTGTAAGTGTGTGTGTATGCGCCCTGCAATGGCTTGGCACCCTATTCCGGTGTGCCCTAAGTCTCCTGGGATAGGCTCCAGGTCCCCCACGAACCTGTATATACTGTAGGAAACAGTGGTATAGATGATGAGACAATGATGATAAAAGTACTGTATGCTGTGATGCAGACCAGCTCTGAGTAGTGCTACTCGTATGATACCACTGCAAAGTTGATTAAAAGTATGTCCTTAAGTCAATTCATAAAAGAAATCTGTTCATATTACATTTAATGTTTTGGAGTGAATAAGACATATTTGTTACAGATTATTCTATAGAAAGACGCGTATTACAGTATCTGTACCATTGAAAACAAACATAGTGAAGATAGTTAGCCTGTGAATGAGCTGTTACTATAGAAACGGTACATCAAACCACGCTGCATAGTTTCCTATTATTATGTGTTACATTGCTTCCATCAGGTATTAGCAGAACTGTAGACATGACCCATAGACTCAATTCAAGTTAATATACCATCTATAGTAGACAGCAGAACAATCCACTCAGCTAAACATAAAACCTGGTGATATTTTTAAACAGGTAGCTGAACATAAACGCATTTGACCGACTCTGTGTTAATCACAGACGCTCATAATGCTGCGACAATAAAGAAACTGGATCTCATCACACCTTATTAACCCGGTGCGATGTGGGCAGTGAAACTGAGTCGAAATCCATCCCAAAAGACCAGATAAGCAGTCACTCGTAACCGTCCCTGTGAGTACAAGATGTATTGCATGATTAAAACTTCCGAACATTACGAATGACCTATTATTTACAGCAAGGCCAAGGAGGCTCTTATTGCTGATAATCCAAACACTTTGCACAACACTAGGTATGGTAATGAAAACTCTGTCGATAGGCTCCTTTTGAATGGCTTGATTTACTAAAACTTTTATGAAGACCATAAATTTCATGTCTCATTTTCTGCATCCTCTAAAGGAGGAAGAGGTGAAATCAATAGCTCGGCCAAGAGCGGCCTGAATTTCATCAAACTTGTCTGATTAGCACCAGGGAAGTAAGACGGTAAGAACAAAGTGCTGATTTCTAAATGCAAAACATGTACATTTTATTCATATGCATTATACATAATATTCATATAAGCACTGGAAATCAGAGAAATGTTATTTTAGTCTCTGGAACTGAACCAATTTAGCTATATTTTATTATGTTTAATACCATACTACACTTGATTTTGTCAAGGGGTAATTTGAAGAGGTAATTTGAAGAGGTTGAAGAGGCAATTTTCTGTAATAGCAGCTCATATATCATTGCTTCTATTATAACAATGTACACAGGTACTTGTAGAGCAGATGATCAACAAAATTTATGTCTAGTCAAGTTGTGTTTTTTGGGCTTCCAGGTAGTTAAGGGGTTGACACGGCTGACCCTCTGATCCGCACATCTAACTTGGCACAGGTTTTGCGCCTGCTCAACCCCAACATTTCTATCCAGACTTGGGACCAATGCTAAGGACGCTCTGCAACTGCTTATTGGCTGAGTTTGGTGTATTGGCTGGGACTCTCACAGGGCCTTCCACACAGGAGGAAACAAAGCCACCAATGCCTGAAAATCTTGTCAAGTAATACACAAAGTTTAAAATGTTGGTAATTAAAAGCAAAGTAACATACCCATGTATTGATGAAAGGAGTCTCCAGCATGTTAATAGTCAGAGATAAAGCTTTCCGGGCAACAGGGGAAAGTCTTTGGACACTGGATAAAATGGCATTCTGTATAGATTTTTAAGAGAAGTTTTAAGAGCAAGATAAAACAGAGATCAGTGAATGAACATTTATTTAAAGCTGCTAGAGAATAAGATAACAGAAAGGATTATAGATTCAGGATTTTAGCTTTGTCAGTAATTCACCAGTACTGCAGGTGGCGCTATGAAAATACAAGCAAAGCACTGCCACCTTAAAACAGCATAAATTATGTTGAGTTCTTCAAAGGAAATAAGTAAAATAATAGAAACAGGAAGAACTGTTCGTTGGGCTTGCATTGTTTTATCATGATCAATCACAGGTTTATTTTCAGAGAATATTAGTACAGTACATAATGTTCATCCAGCACACCTGTACACGAAACAACAAGCAAAGTCTCGACAATATCCAAAGTCCAATTTCCTCCACAATCACACCATATTTATTGAAGATCGTCTCTAAATGGAAGTCTTAAGCGCCTAGGCCCATGGTATTTTAAATTCACTGTTGCCTCGTAGGCTTGCATCGAATTCTGCGTCACTCATAACATACGACAAGCGAATAAACACAGATGATTAAACCGTTTCATTTTAAATGGCTTTGTGAAGAAAAAGTCATCGGCTTTTTTTAAAAATATATTATCTGAAATGTGCTCTCTTCTCATTGTGAGGTGATTTATTACAGGGCAAGTCAGCTCGCTGACCTTTTGCCATTGTACTGAAGTGAATGATTAGCACTCACCCGGGCCGTGTGCTATAAATCTGCAAGGCTCTATCATTCATAATTGGCAGCCATGCTATTGCTCGGCATGCCAAAGTGTGGAATGCAATATGAGCAGCACGCTATTTGTAAAACGATGAGAGCTAGTTGCGTCCTCAATTGTATACTGTACTGTATATGTGCAATTTTGTTTGATTATGTGCGAGTGCATTATCAGTATCCTTGTGATGTGATTAAAAAAAAAGAGCAGTACAGAAAAGAAAGAAAGTCCATAACCCTTTATTCAGCCCTATTGATATTTCAGCAGCTGTGTCATAAAGCTCAATAATCCCCTTTGACTGTGGGTTAAGTGATGGAATTTGTTCGAATGACCCGGAGCTAATCATGCACGAAAACCTACATTTTTTCCTCTTTATGAATTTCAAAAGCAGCTCCTGATGACTGAAATGCAATTAAAACTGATCAATATGTAATTTAGCCTGTCCGAGAGGCGGTTGCTTTTTTTTTCTAAACATATTCTTCACCACTTCAATGCGTAATTACTCTGAATACCCTAGCCTTGCACTTTTACAGTTTTGTTAGCACGGGTCAACTTTAATACTTTAACGATGAGCTTGGTGTATCCTTTGACCCATGGCTTTGGAGAACCTGACATAGTTTAGCGATTTGCTTGTTTATGTGGATCATGTGATCTCAGAATGAGCACATGCCCGGGGAGGGGGATGGGGGGGGGGGGGGGGGGGGGGAAACTCAGGGGTCATCACCATGTCAGCTGCCTGACATTTTGGTCAAAATGCGAACAAACAAAGAAAAGTCAATAGTTTATGTATTAACACAGTCTTGATTGCTAATGCAGATGGACATACACACGTGGACAAAATTGTTGGTACCCTTCAGTCAATGAAAGAAAAAGACACAATGGTCACATAAATAACTTTAATCTGACAAAAGTAATAATTTTTTAAAAATTCTATGAATGTTAACCAATGAAAGTCAGACATTGCTTTTCAACCATGCTTCAACAGAATTATTTAAAAAAATTAACTAATGGAACAGGTCTGGACAAAAATGTTGGTACCCCTAGAAAATACTGAAAATAATGTGACCAAAGGGACATGTTAATTCAAGGTGTGTCCACTAATTAGCATCACAGGTGTCTACAATCTTGTAATCAGTCAGTGGGCCTATATATAGGTCTCCAGGTAGTCACTGTGTTGTTTGGTGACATGGTATGTTCCACACTCAACATGGACCAGAGGAAGCGAAAGGAAAGAGTTGTCTCAGGAGATTCGAAAGAAAATTATAGACAAGCATGTTAAAGGTAAAGGCTATAAGACCATTTCCAAGCAGCTAGATGTTCCTGTGACTACAGTTGCACATATTATTCAGACATTTAAGATCCATGGGACTGTAGCCATCCTCCCTGGACGTGGCCGCAGGAGGAAAATTGATGACAAATCAAAGAAACGGATAATCCGAATGGTAACAAAAGAATCCAGAAAGACTTCTAAAGAGATCCAAGGTGAACTTCATGCTCAAGGAACATCAGTGTCGGATCGCACTTTGTTTGAGCCAAAGTGGACTACATGGGAGACAACCAAGGAGGACACCATTGTTGAAAACAAATCATAAAAAATCCAGACTGGAATATGCCAAACTACATGTTGACAAGCCACAAAGCTTCTGGGAGAATGTCCTATGGACAGATGAGACAAAAATTGAACTTTTTGCCAAGGCACATCAGCTCTATGTTCACAGACGGAAGCATATCAAGAAAAGAACACTGTCCCTACTGTGAAACATGGAGGAGGCTCTGTTATGTTCTGGGGCTGCTTTGCTGCATCTGGCACAGGGTGTCTTGAATCTGTGCAGGGTACAATGAAATCTCAAGACTATCAAGGGATTCTAGAGAGAAACATGCTGGCCAGTGTCAGAAAGCTGGGTCTCAGTTGCAGGTCATGGGTCTTGTAACAGGACAATGACCCAAAACACACAGCTAAAAACACCCAAGAATGGCTAAGAGGAAAACATTGGACTATTCTAAAGTGGCCTTCTATGAGCCCTGACCTCAATCCTATTGAGCATCTTTGGAAGGAGCTGAAACAGGCCGTCTGGAAAAGGCACCCTTCAAACCGGAAACAACTGGAGCAGCTTGCTCATGAGGAGTGGGCCAAAATACCTCCAGAGAGATGCAGAAGTCTCATTGACAGTTACAGGAATCAAAAGGTTGTGCAACAAACTATTAAGTTAGGGGTACCATCATTTTTGTCCAGGCCTGTTCCATGAGTTAATTTTTTTTTATAATTCCGTTGAAGCATGGTTGAAAAGCAATGTCTGACTTTCACTGGTTAACATTCATAGAATTCTTATTTATTATTACTTTTGTCAGATTAAAATTATTTCTGTGACCATTGTGAGTTTTTCTTTCATTGACCGAAGGGTACCAACAATTTTGTCCACGTGTGTATGCCTCTTTTGGAATCATATTAATACACATTGACAATATCTAGAGATTATGCTAAGCTATATAAGCTAACCTGACAGGATTTTTACTTTATATATATATATAGTAATAAAGTTTACTAAAATGATTTCTAATCTGAACTGCTACTAAAGTCCTTCATGATGTTTGCAGTAAATACTAGCTAGTTAACTGGTTTAAACTAATCTTTGGCAGGATTTCTGAAAGAACAGTCATATTCATGTATGCTCACAATAGTTGCTGTTAATGCATGGTAACTGCTTAGCATATGTAAACATATTGACAGGGTTTCTGAGAGAATTTAACATCATAAACATATTCATAAGCATTCACATCTATTACTAGCCTGCTAACTGAAATAGCACGTCAGATTTATTAAGATTTAGTATAATAAGTTATATTAATGAATGTTTACAATATGTATTGCTAAATCAGACTGAATTACTTTAGAATCGACTCAGAATTCCTGTCAGGTTAGCATGAGCCAGTGTTCAGAGCATTAACCAGCTAAGTAATTAAGCTAACCTGACAGGATTTCATCAGGGGATTTAAAATCATAGTCATGTATCACAAAAAATATATTACTAGCCAGTTAACTGATCTAGACTTAGATTTCCAATTGTGAATTTTTTTACGGTATTTAATATTGTTGCTTGGCATATGTTAACAGAATTTCTGAGAGGATGTAAATCTGGTTAAGTCAGTGAACATAATGTAAATCTCTTATGTAAAGAAATTTGATATAAGTACTATATTCACAGACTTAACCAGATAGCTAAAATGATCTTCCCTGACAGGATTTATGACAGGACTCATATACTGTACACTGCTAACTCAAGGTCACTGCTTAACATATTCTAACGTGACAAGGTTTCTAGAAATTCATATTTAAAAAATCTGACATAATTTGCTAGCCATCAAATTAATGTAAACTATCCTGAAAGGTCTTTGAAAAGATTTTAAATAATATGTAATGTCTATAGTCTTATCCAGACAGCTAGCATAGCCTAATGTGACAGGATTTAAAGTCATGTTTGTCCAAACATTTGTTAATTATTCACTTAAGTTGCTAGGTGGCTAGCTCTTATTTCCCATGATTTATGACAGAATTCCTACAATTGTTCACAATTGTAGCCACATATGCCAATTTTCCCAGAATTATAGAGACGATTTGAATTAATTTTTGTACACAAACTTTTAATCTATAAGCTATCCTGACACAATTCTGAAAGGATTTTGGAGTCATATTAACACATTTAATATGACATTAATAATAACACATTTTCACAATCTTTACTCCGAATACTAGCTTTTTCGCTGATTCAGCGAAGCTGACAGCTATATCTAAACGGATCTCCTCTTTTCACACAACAAGAGGAAAGATTATAAAAGTACTGTATGACAACTGAATGGTTGAATGAAATGACATGACTGGATCACGGCCTTCCTGTTTATCATCATTTTACAGACGCCCAAATGAAATTACACACCGCATGAACCTTTCCGTTGGGAACTCTTCAGATGGTGGCACGAGCACAAAATCCAATCAAGCTGGAATTACCATACTCTCTCTCTCTGTCTCTCTCTCTCTATGTTTGCAAACAGTAGATTCGTTCGAAATGGATAGGTTAAGGGGATTATCCACTGTCTGTAGAGTAGCTGAATGAGAGAATGCATCCCAGTGCAGTGTGTGCGTGTGTGTGTGTAAGTGAAAGAGAGATTTGGAGTGTTCCAGCTTCCTCCCACAGGGTTTAGGTGACAGTCCCTGGCTTTAGCATGTCACATTTGTCACAGCGGTTATAACGATGTCGGGTTATCCTCCACCACGGCCACTCGAACAGAAATGACAAACCGCTCCGGCTGTCACTTCCTCAATAAAACGTTCGATAACAAGGAAATGGATGATGGAACTGATCTGCGAACCTTACAATGCACAAAAGGGAAAAAAGAAAAGAAAGGTGAATTAGCTAGGCAGCTTAATTATTTCTTCAGTTGAAATCGTTTAAAATATTGACAGGGTCAAATCAAGGTGAAGGCGTGGGCATGAGTCATATTTATAGAACAAAACATCTGAACTGAAAACTTTCTTTTAAACTAAAGGGTCATGTAGATATAGACAGAGAGCCATCCTGAGGCTTTTAATAGAATAGGACATGGTGGTGAATCCACAATGATCTCTGATCTGTGACGCTGATGAGAACTGACACTGGCACAAGCTCACAATGGGGGGTGTAATAGGGGAATTAGAAATGAATGATCCCTCCGGTATGTAAATGGCAATTAAAGGACGACCAGCGCTCCAGGCTGTCTTCCTTTAACTCTTTTTTTTTTTTTTTTAGATAGTGCTTCAGTTCACTGGCATAGCCATAGCTGACCTCTCTCTCTCACTCTCTCTGTGCAAATAAATAAATAAATAAATAAAAAATCCACAGTCCCATGGACCAGATCAAATCAATTCTGCATAATGGCTGAGGTGATCATTACGCACTGCTTTTGTTTGCAAGGATGAAGAGTGATTTTTGACTGGCTATTGGAGTTTAGCAGTGTGTAACTGGAAGGCATCAACAGGGCCACGTAGGAAGGATTTTCATGTATTTGTATGATCTATGTCAAACAAATCTAAGCATGTATGATAAACACTGAACAAATAAGTAAAGAATAAAATATTTAAAGCCAGGTTATTATAGTACTAGGCATGCTATAATCATTTTACTTTTACGTCTTACATTAGATAATAAATGTACATCATGCCTTAAGTTAGATGTTTTTTTATGACTGAATGATTAATAGGTCACTGCGTGGCCTTTTAAAAGTCGTTAACAAACCAAAACATTCCTCTAAAAACTGCTACAGGGACTAGACTGAAAAAAGAGCCAAAAATTTGCCCAAATGAGAGCAAAAAGATCATTCAGGAAGCCTATTAAAAATACAAAAGATTGTGACCTTTCGGAAGCAAAATATGAAGAAATGTGGGTTTTCTCAAGACTTTAACACAGTACTATTTAAAGGTTTCACAATAAGCAAATTGATAAAATCCTTGGGAAGAGAAATCCAGGTGAAAAGCAACAAAGCATAGTTTCCTAGACTCAGTCTTGATTCATGTCTGATGTTTAGCTGACAGCGTGTTAAATCCCTGTACTGTGCATTACTGCGGTTCCTCATGCTTGGGCTTTGACATCTCTTGTTTAGGAACTCGATCACTACGGATTGAATTTGGACACATCAATCACGCGCACACACCATGCTAGCTGTACTGTTCAGCACTTTGGCGTGAACCTCGGCCGTTAGTGATGCTAACCCTGTTTTGTACTGGAGCATGATTTCCTGTCATCTGATGAAGGATGGTGCAATCAGCATTCGATTTACATCAGAATTCCTGTGGTGACCCACTAGGGTGTGTTTTTGGACCAAAAATGTTGATGAGATAATAAAAAATTAATAAGAAACTGTGGGGTATTAGATAATTATTCAAAAAGTGTTAGATATCACATTGAGATTAATATATTTTGACAGACCTACACTCAGTTTATTGGAGGCTAATAAACAAGACGGGGATTGAAATAACACAAACACAGCAAGCGTAGCATGGAACTAAATCATACGTGCCAGAGATTAGACCTAAATCCTAAAGGCTATGCTCAATATAATGAAGACAAACTGTGGAAATAAACTGACTCGAGAAAAATGACTGGGTTGATAAACAAAGAAGCATTGCTAATCTTGTTTCAGAGAGCTAGCATAGAAGCAACAGGGGGGAAATAAACCTACTGCAAACACTGTCATCTACAATACACTTTGATTTCCTGCTTCAAATAAGGTTGAGCTTAACATCGGCATTCCTCCTTAAATTACATTTACAGTCTCGGACATGGAGCCAACAAAGCGTCACTGCTGTCAAAGGGCAAACAGAATGTATATTAATTAATTAGTTCACAAATTGCCAATGCTTTACATAGCATTTCTCTTTATTATTTAACCAGTTAATTAGTATGAAGCAACCATTACCTCAGTGTTAATAAGCTATCACTAATATTTACTAAGTTACTGCTTGTAGTTTGTAAAAAGGCTTTAAAGCAGTTTTTAATATTTACACATTATTCATATTTTACATCCGTAAAACAACATCTATTTATTTTAATTATACCACAGCATTGTTGAATTCTGTCTTCCTCCCAATAAGAAATTTTACCATGGTATATGTATCATGGTAGTCCAATAGTTGCTGTCCCATGGTATTTACTTGCCGATATAGTACATGTACTGTATCTGTACCACACTATGGTCCCAAAGTACAGTATGTGCCATGGTACTGTCAAAGATACAAGTACTAGTAGGATACAAGATTTTACCATGCACCATAGTATAGAAGCTAAAAAACAGACTATGCAACACGTACCAGGATGATGTCAAAAGTTTGTTATACATGTTATGTACCATAATGCTAATGTTGGTATCATATTATGGTACCATTGTATGTATGTGACAATAATTAAATTCTTTAATGTATGTTGAAATGTACAATAATACCATTCCAGTAGCATGTACTAACATATTAATACGGTACCGTCTACACAAACATACTGTACCATATTAGATACCTGGTGAGGTGTGGTACCCAAGAAGTACCATGGTATTGTCCAAACTATTGTCATACACATAATAGTACTATTGCAATACCCACTGAAGTGTCACAGTACCTAACCCGGTATGGTATGTTTTGGTGCCCACCATGGTAATGGAAAAAATTCTGAAGTGCCATGGTAATAGCATGGGATATTATAAACATACATACAGTATATAGTAAACTTGAATATATACCATAATAAAATTTCCTATGTGCCACTAATTTCTTCTAGCTACGAGGTTTAGTATTGGGAGTTTAGCATTGGAACTTGAGGCTCTAAATACATTCTGATCTCAATACCTTCAATTTCCATTCTTAGCTAGTGTAGAAAATGTAACTGTCTAAATTAGCTCTGCTATCAACCTACCTTGACAGACCACCATTTCAAGGCTACAGTGGCTAACTAAAACTTTCATATGTTAGCAAGTAGAACTGTGCGATTTAACTTATTGTGCAATTAGATTTTTTTTTAAAGGTTGATTTACTTATCACTGATGAGTTGTTTGTCAATTTAGAATTAATTTGCATTTTAAATTACTTCCCTAAACTGACAAACATTAAATGCACTGAAATTGAAAAAGTTCCTAAAAATACATCACAGCTAACTAAATTAGAAAATTAGTTTTTGAACTAGATACTCAGGCTACGGTCTGAATTTACATTTTACATTTGTACTATTTGTATGCCCCGGTCATTTTGGTGTTTCATAAAACTTTAAAAGTAGGGCCAGAATCTTGATTTTGGCATCAACATATTTAGTTGTTTGCAAAACAAAAACTGGGTCTTTTTCTCTGTTCCTGAGGATAGGATTTAAAAAAATAATAATACTTTACCTATACCAGAAAGAAAACAGTTTTCCATTTTGCGATTGTTTTTGTATCGAGGAAATAGATAGAAAATGTCGACCCCTTCGAGGGGATCTCCAAACTCGAGGCGTGACTGTGACTGTAGTCCGAGGCTACACGCTAATGAAGACGTGCTAAGCCGTTCCACAAGGTTAGCCGACCTTACCAACGACTCTCCTTCTTTAATTAGACCCTCAGAATATAGACTGTTTCCATATAGCAGTAAGTATCTCAGCTTTACATGCATCATTGCTTCTTCTTAGTTTCATCCTGTTTTCTAAACTTAAATCCAAAAATGTCTTCAATAATTCTATTTATTGATTTAAGGAGTGGAACAGCATACTGCTTGATTAAGTGAGGAAAGAAACACTTCTGGGCATGCTGGTTTTGGGAAATAATTCCATGATGTTGTTTTGTGAGTTACTTTTATAAACCAGAGTGGGTTATTTGTTTCCATAAGAGTTTCTATCATCCCAAAGTGGATTTTTTTAATACTAACTAATATTATCATTTTGCATTTATGAATTAATGACACATCATTCTTTTTTATTCAAACCAGGAAATTCAATGGTCAATGAAGGCATAAAACTAATTGACATTTACAGAATAATTCAAGCACAGTACGTTGATGAGACTGTTTATACTTTTTAAAGAAGGCTGTACATCTAGTCCTAGTCCAAAAATTGACTAATAACTTGTGGCCAAGTTGTGGATGAGACGCTTCTTTCTGTGGGAACTGTACACATACTCACTCAACAACACCACTTGCACATTACATAAGCTCGGCTGGGAGTTATTGCCACATCCTCCTGTACAGTCCTGACCTCGCTGCAAGCCATTTCCACAGGCTTGGGACATTAAAGGAGTTCCAGGGGTTTCAGATGGTTTTTATGTCTCTGGCATACTGAGAAAACTTTCTACCTTGATGGTATCCAAGCACCAGTGAAATGCTGCGATATATGCATTAGTGTAGCAGGGGATTATATAGAGAAATAAGGATAATTTTTAAATGTATTCTGATATTCTGCACAATCAAAAGTCAAAATTTTACTTTAACACCTCTCATAGTTACGTTTAATGTTATAAACAGTCAGTCCCACAACAGTTTCTTTTGAAGTTACAGTACCAAGAAAACCAAGCTACCAAGACAGTGTAAAATCATCTGTCCTGGAGACCCATGAGGGAAAACATACTGTGATTCACTGATCCTGGAGACTCCTTCCATTAATGCCAAATAAACACATCCTCACATACTGCACAACTTCACATATTAAGGTGAATACTTTTATTCGTCTGTTTATTTTTAGGTAATTATTGATCATGCTGATTATCGCTATTCAGCTCCCAGTTAATGAATGGCTAGTGTAGAAAAGCTCATTTATTAGAGGCGCAATATATTTTGAATTACGACTATGACTACTGGCAGGAATCCTGTTTTAGAAAATTAATCAACACTGCAATAATATCCGAAACCTATGAAAGTGACACGACCCCTGATATTAATCATAGCACACTGTTTTACTTTAAACGCGCTACTTAACTATATCATTCATCTACGTGTTCTGCAAAAACCAGCATGTTAATTAATTCATCTTGGGCTTTAATTGAAGTGATGTATGACACTCGTTTTTTCTTACATATGATCTGTGTCCTGTTAGCGAATTGTAACTGGCGCTAATTAGGACTTGAATATGAACACTTTGGAAATGCTTGAATGTAATTAAACTGTCAGAAAAATAAAAAATGAACACGCTTGGCAGTTATGATGGATGACGGGGGTCAGGATCATTATCATCCTCCTCCACAGATGGGGCGTTGTAGGGTGATCGAGAAGAAAAGCACATGCGCTTATATGAGAGTGAAACAGATGTTCAGGATGTTTGTCTTTTTAGCAAGAGCCAAAAAAATGGTATGAAATTAAAATTCATCTTACATTTTAATCCGCGTTCACCGTTTCTTAGCTTTGTATGTTTAACCCCGATGCAGATCTTTCAGCCATCCAAACTGTCTGAACCTCCTATCTGATCCTGTCTTGCCAGGTTGCCACAGTAACCATGTCAAGTGATTGAGGTCAGGGGTCAAACTGACCAATAGCGAGTAAATTACATTTCACCCAAGTGATTCCCCCTGAGCTGCTATAGAAATGGAGCGCTGGCCGCTGGCGGATAGCTCCTGTCATTCCAGGTTTAAAAAGAAAGATGAGCAGGTATGTTTAAAAAAAAAGGAAAGAAAGGAAAAGAAAAGGAAAAGAAAAAAAATATTATGAATGCATGTGTATTCTCCCAAAATGAAAAAAACTCAAATATTAAGATCTTTGGTTAAGATTATAAAATATAACACTAAGCTACAATATGCACTCTCATATCAGAAGATTCAACTACGGTGGCTGGGAGATTCAAAACCACATCAACAAGCCAAATACAGCAGCAAATCTTAAAAAGCAAATTCAAAATCAACAGAAATGAGGCGGTACTTATTGAACGTTACATGCTGGTTGCTGATTGGAAGGTACAGTACATAGGACTATTAGAAGGAAATAACTAGACGTGATATCTTAGCAAAAACAAGTCATTATTCTGGAATTCGCTGATTTTCCAATTTTGCTGCTTTTGTTCAAATGTTAACAGATTTGACCAAATCTGACCAAAGATTAACATTTGACCAAACGAGTCAATTGTATGTTTTTGGTCTCGTTATACTGTAGTACTCCCAAAGTCATTTTTTTATTAAATATTCTATATAAAATTACAAGTGGCATCAAAATGGAAGAATGATAGCTATAAGCTATGAATATTATTTATTTTATTGATTTATTTTTTTGATAAAAAAAATTCTGATTTTGCCGTTGTCATCATATTTGCTGCTCTGTTTGTAAATCGCTTCTTCGTTCCCAAATTTTCTTTTGTTGTTCTCTGTCAAATCACTGTCATGTTTCTGAATTTACTTTTGTGCATTTGTTTTTCTGCTGTTTTGTTTTTGCTGTGTCTTTTGCTTTAACTATCGTGCTTCCAAATTCTCTTTTTTTTTGTTTGTTTGTTTTGTCTTTTTTGATTTGATGTTTTTTGTTTTTGTTTTGTTTTTTTGTTTTTTGTTAATGTATTTTGCATGAACAGGCCACTGTATTCATCCCCTGAAGTCTGTCCTTTTCATGCCCCTCTGTTCACCTCCATCTAAACCCCTGCTTGTTTGTCCTGCAATCACACACACACCCACACAAAAAGATTGTGATTTATTGATGATTGTGTTCAAGAGATTCGGAGCAAACGGGGGAAAAAGACAGCGAGAAATCCATTGCAAATTGAATTGCCTTTGTTTGAATCACCCGGCTCCAAAAATACAAATACTATCATAGAGCCCATAAATGACATTGGAGCAATAATCTACAGCGACCTGTCCTGCTTGCTGATAAGCCATCACTAAGAGGAAAACGGATCGATACTAACTATTCATTTCTGAAATTATCTCCACATTGATCCGGGGACAAGTGCCAGCGAGGCAGGGGCACATCGGCTTTAATACAATAATTATATAAAGGGTTACAAGCTCATCCTCCTGACCAATAAAGCCTGTCAGCGAGATCGGGCCGCGCCGCAATCCCATAATCCATCAGCACACTGCACTTTGACCCCTGCAGGCTTGCCGGCTTTTCATGAGGCCTTCATAAAAGTCGCTTAGCAAAAAGGACACAATGGCTGAGATACACTCGGGAAGAAATAAGCAGGAATAACAGATCTGGGATTTTGATACCGAACAGAGAAAAGGCTTAAGACTGTTGAGGGAAAGCCGACGCCACACGGGATCACAGCAATGAAAGAAAAAAATACATAAATGTTGTTAAGAACAGTTTAACTTTTATACTTCAGGGTGGGTCGCCAGCACCGTTAAAAGAGCTCATTGAAGATATTTAAAAATACAAAATACAAAAAGGATATGAAAATATTTAAACATATTATACAAATATATTATATTCATCAATATGTCATTTTCTAAAAAAAATCTTTTTTATATGAAATATACAAAATATGTTTAAAAACATACAAGTAGCATAAAAATGAAAGAATGATATCTGAAAGATAGAGAAAAAGTCAAATAAATAAATAAACAAACAATCAAACTAAGAAATGAACACATTGATTTTTTCATATTTTATTTATTTTTATTTTAGATTTACATATTTTGTGAAATCAAATTTATGACACGCACAGAAATATATATTATGAGAGATGTACAGTATAAGTAATAAGCAAACAAGTCTTCTAAGAAAATAAAATGTGTAGTATTACTACATTAATTTTAATTACAATGTTTTTGAGTCTTTTGATTTATGGCTGTAAAGCCATGGCGAAAGAAAACAAAAGGTTTACACTAATTTTTATGCCATCTGCATTAGTGATAATAATAATAATTACAAGTGATTTTAATTACTAAGAGCAAACTTAGCTATTTACTGTGGTTAGCTGATATTAGATAGAGTTATTGCGTTGTCATGGTTACTGTCTGTATGTACGAGATATTGTATTATGTACAAAACAAATATTTATGTATGTAGAATTATATGTTTTTGTTTGTTTGTCTGTTTGTTTGTTTGTTTGTTTGTTTGTTTGTTTTAAAGGGTTGGCTTAAGGAAAAGTGCTGAAGAAAGGACACATGCTACTGTAGACCAGTAAAGGGTCATCTGATGAACACCAGCACACACTCTAGGATCACACACACCGTCATGGATAGTGGAGTAAGAGCAGGTAATGACCCGGGCCTTTTCAAATTTATGCCAAAGGACCTTGTCCCTGGTTATCTTAATAGACTAATTGATCTGCTATTGAGGAGGCACTTTTCTCTCTGCGTCAGCGAGACAGACAGGCTCCAATCGCACAGCTGCGTGTTATCAAACTGGGAAGTCAATTACGAAAGCGAAAGAGAGAGTGAGAGAGAGAGAGAGATGGAGGCTCCATGTTGCCTCTAGACCAGGACGGTCCCGAAGAGAGAGATCGTCCAGACAGACTGGAGTCTCTCACAAGAGGAACTTCATCTCTCTCATCCTGCTGTACCCTTCAGCTGAGGGTCAACATGTCTTCCCCTCCTTCCTTCATAACTTTAACATAAAAACGAAAGCTTGTTTTTGTTTTGTTGTTTTCTTTACACAGTAGCGCAGACTAAACACGTCTGACTAGACATTTTACTAGCAAAACAAACACCTGATGAGATCCATGTTGTCATTTTAATCTGCAAGCGCTCTTTCAGCATTTTGATGGCAATTTTCTCTTGACGAGATTACAAGAAGATTCATGTTGTTGTTGTTTTTTTGGACCTCGCATCTTCTCTTCTGCTTTCTGTGCAGACCGAATACCCCACTCGTTCGCCTTCTTAGTGAAAAATTTATTCGCGGCTGTTGACTAGACCATAAAGAAGCCTGCTCTCTTCACATATCTGTTATCTCCTCTCCCTCTTTTTTTTTTTTTTTTTTGTAAGGGCCGAAGATTGCCACTAATGCGTATTCTAAATGCGGCTGTAATTGCATTAGAGATCATTTCGGATATTGCGGCTAAATGGCTCTTTGCGCAAGACGACGTAATAAATATTGAAAGGACGCGGCGCGGCCCGGATTGCGCACTATTTTACTTAATTGCTTGCGACTTGGTGACAATAGCGAGCCACTGGACTGTGTCGGACGAGAATCCGAGCGCCAGAGAAACATGGGATGTATCTATTATCTGAGCCGCACTGAGGTCGACGACCTATGACAGGCGTGGGAGGTGGGAACATTAGAAATCATGTGCAATTTAATCTTTACACAAATAAATGGATGGGGGAGGGGGGTGTCAGGAGAGAGAGAGAGAGAGAGAGAGAGAGAGAGAGAGAGAGAGATGGCCGGCGGCATCTCGGACACGTCTGTCCCTGAAGGAAGCTTTTTTTTTTTTTTTTTTTTTTTGCTTGATCCTGTCAAAGGCGTCGCTGTGGCCTTTTTCCACTCAAACCGCTGACACTTGTATTAATGGCATTTCAGCCCCAGGACTGTAGATGCCGAAAAGTGATTGCGGAGTGCAGCTGGGTCTCTCTTCTCTCTTACACACACGCACACACCTCTCTCCCTTTTTTCACACCCTTGTGGTGTCTCTTTGTGTTTCGCGCTCTCTCGATCTCTCTCGCTATGTGTTCCCTCGCTTTTATTCCATTCCCCTCTTCTCTCGTCTAGTCACTCCTGGTCAGTGTCAGCGGCTGAAAACTATTGTGCTCACAGAGAGAGTGTCATCGCTGATGGAACGAAGTGTTCTCCAACCGCTCGATCGCTTGCAAACACCCCACGCGCTCAGAGTGTATGTGATTCAACCGCGCTGTAGAATATCATCATCATCATCATGGGCTAAAAGAAAGAAATGTACTTTATGTATTAAAACTATAAACATTCAACCTTGGATCGTTAATTTAAAAGCATTGTTTTAGCACCTTTCTGTCTTTCAAACTTGGTACTGTATGTGCGTGCTCTGAATGAACAACAATAAAAATCTGGAAAAAAATGCACAACCCTAATTCCCTTACTCGTTCCTTTGTTTATCTACCATGCCATGTGATGGAGTGGGCATCCCATCCAGGGTGTGTTCCCGTCTCATGTCCTTTATTCCAGGGGATGCACCCACAACAGGATGCCCACTCCATCACATGGTACCATACACACATATACACACCTACTAGACACTCACACAAAACATACACATTCAAATACTCCTGCAAACAATTTAGAGCCACCAATTACCCTACTGGCTCGAAGTGGAGGAAACCCAAGCAGACAAGCAGAAATGCGAAACTTCAAGCCAAGCAGAACAAAAGTGCATGTGCTCAGCATGTGTTTTGTACAGTAAATCATAGTTGTATTCCATTGCGAAAAAGTCAACTAAAAAGCAATCAACATCAAACAAGGAATATTTGTAATGAACAAAAAATGAGGGTTAAAAACAAGGAAACAAGCAACAGGTGAACACAAACACAACGGGTAACAGACTGATGATGGAATTACGGTGGAGACAGGAACAAAAGCAAAACAATAGTACATGGAAAATGAGAGTGGGAATTCATATCAGTGTACAGTACTTAAATAATCAAGGGATAACGTTGCATGAAATTTTTACAAACTACCAGTCAAAAGCTTAGATACTGTACACCTTCTAACTCCATGGTCTTTCCTGATTTTAATTTCTTTTTGCACTGTAAAACAACACTGATGTTCTCCTCTGAACAGTTGATATTGAGATGTATCTGCTACTTCTGCTCTGTAAAGCTTCATAACGGCTCTAATCTGAGGTGCTGGTTGTTAATTGGTGATTTCTGAGGCTGGTGACTCTAAATGAACTTCTCCTCTGCAGCAGAGGTAACGTTTTGGTCTTGCTGTCCTGGGAAGGTCTTCATGAGAGACAGTTTCATCATGGAGCTTGATGGGTTTTGCAAATGCACTCGGCACAATACTGTTCTTACAAGAACCGTTCCAGAACAGCTGAGCTTTGCATCTTAAAAAAAGAACTGTTGCTGTTGCTGTTGTTGTTGGTGGATGTGGTTTTATTTAATTACCTAATGCATTATGTGTTGGTTCATAGTTTTAAAATCTCCAGTTTTGTATCTAGAATGGAGAAAATAAATCACTAAACAAAAAAGATTGAGTTAGAAGGTGTGTCTAAACTTGTTCCCAGTTTAAATGTTCCCAGACCCGTCTGTTCCCCAGTTTTAGGTTACCATGTGCCCAGGGTACTGTGTTCCCCAGGTCTATACTGTATAGCACAAAATAGAAACCTGAAAAATACATTCCCCAGTTCTCTATTTCTTTCATCAAATTGTTTGTAGACACCTCCAAAACCACAGAAAATAATAACCATTAGTCTTGTGCTGTTTGAAAAGTTTTAAAGCCTTGTTAAATACAATAAAATTTATTTTATTGTTCCAATAAAGATAATAATATAATATTCAGGACATATTTTATATTGAAATTCTTTTTGTTGAACATTTTTATATTATTTTACATATTTATTATTATTGAAAAAATTATTTACTAGGGATCATACGGCTCCTCGGAACATATTGTATTGTATGTATGATCGTGTTGATGATATAATTATAATAATCACAAGATGCAAATAAATGACAAAATGTGTTATACAGTACCTGTATATTACAAATATTGAGAGAATACTGAAATAATTAAGTGTCCTTCTACTAAAAAATAAATAATAATAATAAAGAAAAAGAAAGAAAGAAATTAAACATAAACATCGATGTGGATAAATATTTTACATTATAATTTTACATTTAGATGGTCTGCCAGCACTGCAGTTTCATATAAACAGGAAGCTTTTAGACTTGGTAGACTAGACCACATGACCTTGTGTATCATTTTCATTGTGTACTACTTACTGTGTGAGATTATGGATGTAATTCCTTGGCAAGATGAAAAATAAATCATAAGCAGTGGGATTAAATCTTGCATTTAATAATATCTGGATTTAAGAGTAATCTGTAAAGTAAAGCGTCTTCCAGATATCCGATGTAAATCAGTTTTTTTTTTCATCGTATTTTTCATCAGATTACACATTTATGCCATTCGAATATTTTTATTTATTTTTTTGCCAAAGTCTTAGAGGTCAAACGGAGATGTTTAAGAAGCAATTACGACAGCATTGGATTTTAATTCAATTTGATCCCCTTTAATACAGAAATGTCTGTATGGTGGAGTCCATGCCTGATAAGAAAAAAAAAAAAAAAACAGAATTACAAGGTCCCTGAGAGTTAATGTATCATCATCTGCAGGGGTTAGCACTGGAGTTATTAGAGTATTTCACTTCATTGCATGACCTCCTGTTCCTTGGTAGATCATGAATCCTATTCATTACCCGCTCCTTCTGCGCCCCGCGCCTTTATAATATTACTCAATTTATATTCTGAAAACGGGCTCCTGGGAGGGAGATCAGCGCGGCGAAACAGCGGCCCCCTCCATAACCCAATCACAATATTTAAAGGCCAGCAAAGAGCTTTTTAATGCACGTCGTAGATAACCATTTAAAGTGGATTGCTTTGGTTTAATATGACCTTAACAGACTTGCAGTCACATGTGAAGAATGAATAAGCTAATCTGAGAGAAGAGAGACGAGCACAGAGCGAAATAATGAAATAAAAGCGGGAAAAAAGGGTGCGAATATGAGAGAGCCGGGGCGGCGAGATGACAGGTGGAGAGCGAGAGCAGCCCAACGTGAATCAAGCACCCTGGAATGAAAGAGGACAGCCGATGAATAAAGATATAGGTTGTATTTCTTTTCAGGGATTTTTTTTTTTTTTTTACCCTTTTCTCATGGCTTACTCCCTTCACTCTATATAAAACCGATATCATGAAACAAGACAAGGGTGATACGGATGAAATATCTGCATAACGTGACACCAGGGGAGACGTATCTCCGAGTGAGACGAAGAAAAATGTTTTCCTTTCCAGGTGAGAATGATGAATGTCAGACAGCACACAGCAGCTGGTATCAGGAATAAGGATCTTCTTGTATTAGACTCATTCACAAATCTCACTGGGGAATAATACGGATAAGTGACGCTGCTCATAAATAAAGACATTCGCACTTCATCCAAAGTGACTTGTGAGTAAAGCTTTAAAGGTGCAGGATGTTGGATGTTGGAAGTGTTTCTAAACCTGGGCTAATTACAAGGGGTGTTCAAGTCAAACCGGGACTTTTTAGTGTGCAGATAAACAGAACACAGTTATGAGACGAAGAACTCCCTTTATTTCTTTGTATAACCCTCTGCTACACTAATTCAGTTACTGTATCGCTTCGTTTCGCAAGTGCTTAGATACCACTGAGGTAGAGCTGTCACGGTACGCCAGGTCATGCCCACGCCTCGAGCCAAACTTTGATCACCCATGACTCCTCTCCACATTCCGTCCCGCAGCTTTGGTTTTGCCTCCTCATTCATCAGCTCAAGCACACCTGCTCCATATTTTCATTTCATCACCTCGCTCTATATAAGTCTTGTCCAAGCAACCACTCATTGCCGAATTATTGCGTGCCCCAAGCTCTGTGTTTTTCTCGCCTAGTATACTTTGCTTGCCTAGAAAACTTTGTTGTGTTTCATGTTGCTGACCCATTTTTTGATCCCCTGTTACGTCTCTTTGCCTTACGATTTGGAGTTGTCTGCTACGTTGACTGATTACCTGGTTTTGACCCTTTGTTTTCAATTCTGACTTTGACTCTGCCTTATCCCCCCAGGATACCTGCAATGCTGATCACATGATTTCAGACCAGCTCCTCAATCCACAACCCCGATCTCCTGACACAGCTGCTCTCTCTCTCAATCTGCGCGTCGGATTCAGCACACGCGCCACAGCACTGATCCATCACACTACCACGCTCTTTCTGTGTGTTAAACATTGCATGCGTGCTGCAGGTCTGATCTCCCCGCACAGCTGCGCTCACTCTGCAGGTTGGCCACGGCACTCACTCTGCATCACCCAAATCCCTTAACCCCCTCTACGGCCACCGCCAAGCTACGCCACTGCCCACCTCAGACAGCACCCCAAGTATTGCTTCTCTGCTTTTGCCTCTCCCTCTTTTCTATCCTTCTCATTTTTTCATTAAAATCAGTTAAACTAAGTCCTATCTGTTGTGTCTGCTTTTGGGTTCCCCAAGCCTGCGCGACATAGTCGACGCCGCGTGACAGAATAATTCGGCCAACATGGACCCAGCGGACTTAGGACAACTCAGAGCCGCCTTGGAGGCACAGGGCAACCTCCTTGGCACACACCAAGGGGAAATTCTTCAGGTCAACCAAAATCTTAAGACTATGGCGGATGCCCTCACTGCACTAACTTCCCGGATCGAACAGCTTCAGGTCACATCACGCCCGACTCCAGTTCAATCCCCACCTCCTCCTATCCGAGAACCCCGCCTGCCGCCCCCTCAGTCCTACAGTGGAGAACCTGGTACCTGCCGATCTTTCCTCTCTCAATGCTCACTATCTCTTGAATTGCAAGCCTCAACATTTCCCACTGAACGTTCAAAAATAGCTTATATCATCACTCTTCTCTCTGGAAGAGCACGTGAGTGGGGAACGGCGCTATGGGATGCCGATGATCCATGCTGCACTAACTATAACGCCTTCACCGGTGAGATGAGAAGAGTCTTTGACCGGTCTCTATCTGGCAGGGAGGCAGCCGGGCAGATGCTGAGGCTCCACCAGGGCACACGTTCAGCCTATGATTATGCCATTGAGTTTCGCACCCTGGCGGCCTCTTGTGGATGGAATGAATGTGCCATGTTTGATGTGTTTTTTAACGGACTGTCCGAGACTGTGAAGGATGAGTTGACTTCTCGAGAGCTTCCTTCAGACCTAAATGGCCTCATGGATCTTGCAGGTCGTATTGACGCACGCCTCTGGCACAGACGCCAAGAAGGCACCCAATCCCTGGTAAAGACGAGACCAGCCGCTCCTCCACAGAGTATCAATCCCCCTGCCGAGCCCATGCAGGTTGACCGGACCCGAATCTCTCCCGAGGAACGCCAACGTCGTCGGGACAAGGAGGCCTGCTTCTACTGTGGCCAGATAGGCCATTTCCGTCTTCAGTGCCCGTTAAAACAAAAGGCCCTCTAATGAAACTGGGAGTCCTGGAGGGCCTATCTCACCGAAACCTCTCAGGCCAACGTCCATTGTTACCTGTCATGATCATTTATAATAACAATGCCCAACCACTCAAGGCACTTATCGACTCTGGATCTGACCAAAACCTTATCTGTGCCGCCACAGCAAAGGAATTAAGAATCCCTTTTCTGCCCTTAGACACCTCCCTGTGTGTGCAGGCCCTTGACGGAAGTTCACTACCACCCATCACCCACCGCATACCCCCAGTCACCCTGAGGATCTCAGGCAACCATGTTGAGACTATCTCTTTCTTCATCATGGATGGCTCGCATGCCCCTATTGTCCTTGGGGCTCCTTGGCTGGTCAGGCATAACCCTAACATTGACTGGGCCAAGAAAATCATCCTCGATTGGAGCCCTGCCTGTCTGTCTTCATGCCTCCACTCTGCTAGAACCCACTCGTCACACCCTGTTATTGAGGAGGAGTTCCCAGATCTTTCCAACGTTCCATCTGTCTACAGTGACCTCCGGCAAGTCTTCAGCAAGAGACGTGCTCTCTCTCTGCCACCCCACAGACCCTACGACTGCTCCATCGACCTCCTCCCAGGTACAGCCCCCCCAAGGGGACGCTTGTACTCCCTTTCCATCCCTGAGAGGGAGACC
>CM059208.1:33938851-33955116 GCA_030347435.1 Clarias fuscus | reverse complement strand
ATGGATAAGTACATCACCGAATCTCTGGCAGCAGGGATCATCCGACCTTCCTCCTCGCCGGCTGGAGCCGGTTTCTTTTTTGTGGACAAGAAGGACAAGTCTCTTCGTCCCTGCATTGACTACCGTGGACTGAACGCCATCACGATCAAAAACCGCTATCCCCTTCCCCTCATGTCAACTGCCTTTGAACTTTTGCAAGGAGCATGTATGTTTACTAAACTGGACTTGCGGAATGCGTATCATCTGGTGAGAATAAAGGAGGGGGATGAATGGAAGACTGCATTCAACACCCCCACAGGCCACTACGAGTACCTAGTGGTCCCCTTTGGGCTGACTAACGCCCCTGCTGTTTTTCAAGCTCTGGTCAATGACGTCCTGAGAGACTTCCTAAATATCTCTGTCTTTGTTTATCTGGACGATATTTTAATATTTTCTCGTTCTTTGGAGGAGCACCAGCTGCATGTCCGACAGGTCTTGCAAAGGCTTCTTGAAAATAAACTTTACGTCAAAGCGGAGAAATGTGAATTCCACCGAGACTCTGTATCCTTCCTTGGTTTCATCATCTCCCCATCTAGCCTGCAGATGGAGCCGTCCAAGTTAACGGCTGTCACTGACTGGCCCACTCCCACTTCAAGGCGAGGCCTTCAACAGTTCCTGGGGTTTGCAAACTTTTACAGACGCTTTATCAGGAATTACAGTTCAGTGGCAGCTCCCCTTACCGCTCTAACCTCCACAAAGGCCCCCTTCCTCTGGAACAAACAGGCAGAGGATACATTCTCCGACCTCAAGCGCAGATTCACTTCCGCACCTATCCTAACCATCCCAGATCCTTCTCTTCAGTTTATTGTGGAGGCGGACGCCTCTGAGTCAGGGGTCGGGGCTGTTTTATCACAAAGGTCACCCAAGGATAATAAATTACACCCATGCTCTTTCTTCTCCCGTCGTCTCACCCCTTCAGAGAGAAATTATGACATAGGGGATCGGGAGTTGTTAGCGGTAAAACTTGCCCTCGAAGAGTGGAGACACTGGCTGGAGGGAACAGCCTCCCCATTCTTAGTCTGGACGGATCATAAGAATCTTGAGTACCTCAGATCAGCCAAGAGACTCAATGCCCGTCAGGCCAGATGGACGCTCTTCTTCTCACGGTTTAACTTCACTCTTTCGTATCGCCCTGGCTCCAGAAACGTCAAACCCGACGCCCTGTCTCGACAGTTTTCCACAACCCAGGAACCATCCCCGACTGAACCAATCCTTCCTGCTCATTGCATTGTGGCAGCTGCTCTCCTGGATATTGAAACACAGGTTAAGAGAGCACTTGATCAGGAACCAGGCCCCAGCAACGTCCCCCCTGGTCTGCTTTTCGTCCCGGCCTCTGTCCGATCTCAAGTACTGGAATGGGGACATAGCTCTCAAGTTGCCTGCCATCCTGGTGGAACCCGCACCCTGGCCCTTCTCCAGCGACGATTCTGGTGGCCTTCCATGAGGGATGACGTCTTGGGGTTTGTGGCGGCCTGTGATGTCTGTGTTAGAAGTAAATCAAGCAATAAGCCCCCTGCTGGTCTTTTGAGGCCTCTCCCAGTTCCCGGTCGCCCTTGGTCACATATTTCCCTGGACTTCGTCACCGGCCTCCCAGACTCTAATGGCAATACCTGCATTCTAACCATAGTGGATCGCTTCTCTAAATCTGCCCATTTCGTCCCTCTGCCAAAGCTTCCATCAGCCAAAGAAACCGCCGAATTAATGATTCTCCACGTCTTCCGTCTGCACGGTCTCCCCTCCGACATTGTCTCAGACCGCGGACCTCAGTTCTCTGCACAGTTTTGGAAGGCATTTTGCAGGCTAATCGGCGCGACACCCAGCCTTTCGTCGGGCTATCATCCTCAGTCTAACGGGCAGACCGAGAGACATAATCAGGAGCTAGAAACAGCCCTAAGATGCATGGCATCACGAGACCCGACCACTTGGAGCAGGAACCTCCCCTGGATAGAGTATGCGCACAACTCTTTGCCAACTTCCTCAACAGGTCTTTCTCCCTTCCAATGCTGCTTGGGCTATCAGCCACCCTTGTTCCCATCCCAAGAAGAGGAGGTAATGGTACCTTCAGCTCAGTCTTTCATACACCGTTGCAAGAGGGTTTGGACCCAGGCCAGGAACCGCCTCCTACACACTGTCAGCATTTTTAAACGACAAGCAGACCGACATCGCTCGGCAGCTCCCAGGTACAGAGTTGGTCAAAGGGTGATGCTCTCCACCCGAAACATCCCCATCAAAACGACCTCGCCCAAATTGTCACCTAGATTTGTTGGACCCTTTACAATCACCAAGGTAATTAATCCTGTTTCTGTCAGGCTTTCCCTACCCCTCTCTATGCGCCGCATCAACCCAACTTTTCACGTCTCACAGCTCAGACGTCTGGTACACTGCCCATTATCCCCACCCCCCCGTCCTCCGCCTCCTCCCCCTCGACTCATCGACGGGGGTGAAGTTTTCACAGTGCGCAGACTGCTAAGAGCTCGACGCAGAGGGCGAGGCTTACAGTACCTTGTTGATTGGGAGGGATATGGCCCAGAAGAGAGAAGTTGGGTCCCCGCCAGGTTCATTGTCGACCCAACCCTTATCTCCGACTTCCACCGACAACACCCTCAGGCACCAGCTAGGACGCCCGGTGGCGCCCATAGGAGGGGGGGTACTGTCACGGTACGCCAGGTCACGCCCACGCCTCGAGCCAAACTTTGATCACCCATGACTCCTCTCCACATTCCGTCCCGCAGCTTTGGTTTTGCCTCCTCATTCATCAGCTCAAGCACACCTGCTCCATATTTTCATTTCATCACCTCGCTCTATATAAGTCTTGTCCAAGCAACCACTCATTGCCGAATTATTGCGTGCCCCAAGCTCTGTGTTTTTCTCGCCTAGTATACTTTGCTTGCCTAGAAAACTTTGTTGTGTTTCATGTTGCTGACCCATTTTTTGATCCCCTGTTACGTCTCTTTGCCTTACGATTTGGAGTTGTCTGCTACGTTGACTGATTACCTGGTTTTGACCCTTTGTTTTCAATTCTGACTTTGACTCTGCCTTATCCCCCCAGGATACCTGCAATGCTGATCACATGATTTCAGACCAGCTCCTCAATCCACAACCCCGATCTCCTGACACAGCTGCTCTCTCTCTCAATCTGCGCGTCGGATTCAGCACACGCGCCACAGCACTGATCCATCACACTACCACGCTCTTTCTGTGTGTTAAACATTGCATGCGTGCTGCAGGTCTGATCTCCCCGCACAGCTGCGCTCACTCTGCAGGTTGGCCACGGCACTCACTCTGCATCACCCAAATCCCTTAACCCCCTCTACGGCCACCGCCAAGCTACGCCACTGCCCACCTCAGACAGCACCCCAAGTATTGCTTCTCTGCTTTTGCCTCTCCCTCTTTTCTATCCTTCTCATTTTTTCATTAAAATCAGTTAAACTAAGTCCTATCTGTTGTGTCTGCTTTTGGGTTCCCCAAGCCTGCGCGACATAGTCGACGCCGCGTGACAAGAGCGTTTTCTCTGTACACCGGAACCATGATTGAAAATTGATTCCTCATGCTCCCAGAACCCCTCTTTCACAATCTGAGTCATGGAATATGGACATCTTCATAGATGTGATACCCTGGTGATTCAGTACATTCAGGTCGTCAGGTGACTTCATTTTATCCCCACATAACGTTGCTGAGTCTCGACCTGAGCGACTGAAGCAACCCTAGATCATAACACTGTCTCCAGAGGCTTGTGCAGTGGACGCTATGCATGATGGGAGCATCGCTTCATGCACTTCCCTTCTTACCCTGACACGCCCATCACTCTGGACTCATCATCCAGATTCATCATTGTGACCTTTTTCCATTTCCAGTCTCTTTACGCTCCATAACCATTTCAAGACATTTTTTCTAATGAGTCTTACTTACACGTGGTTTTCTTATGGTCACACAGCTGTTTAGTCCCAATCCTGTGAGTTCTCATCATATTGTGTGTTTATGGAAATGCTCTTACTTCTACTATTAAACATAGATCTGATTTCTACTGTTTGTTTTAAACGATGCAACTTCACCAAGTGTTTAAGTTCTCCGATCGTGGTCATTCATGATTTCTTTCTGACCACGTAACAGTTCGCTGCTATCACTCCAGGTTTTAATAATGCACTGGATGTTTCTTTTTTTTTTTTTTTTTTGTAAATTTCTTTTTATTAACATTTTAAACACTCAAACAAATCCACATACCCTGCCCATCTTTTCAATGCAAATGACAAAGAGACAAAGAAAGAAAAATAATGAATAAAATAACCAAAATAAAATAAAATACATAAATAAATAACAATAATCATAATCATAATAAATTAAAAGTATACAGAAAAGAATAATGCATTATGACATACCAATGCTGAGAATATTACTCAAAGAGACATCAATAAAGTCTAAATATGGAGACCATATTTTAGGAAAAGCTTCAGTGGACATATGAGTAACAAAGGTTAAAAACTCAAACAGAATCATTTCTCTAATGATCTTGTGCCATCCTTTCAAAGATGGGGGTTTGTCACTGATCCAGTTCAACAATATATTTTTCCTGGCAGCAAAAGCTAAAATCTGAAATAAGCGTTCATTGAATTTGTTCTGCAGTTGTCCAACTGGGAGACCTAGAATCAAAGACAAGGGGTCTGGAGCTGGGGATGTTTCTTAACTCATTGTCAATTTCACACTGTAGCATAAAACTACTAGAGGTGTTACAATCAAACTAGGGGTCACGAAGATCTCACTGGCCTGAGAGGCGGCATCATGATTCAGCGGAGCATTAATCATATTTTATTCCCATGGCATCTTCACGTAACCACTTCAGTAGCCTTCCAAACTCAGCACCCTGCTATATTTAGAAGATCCTCGGCGTCCTTGGGATCATATCCGTAAAAAATAGAATCCATAACCAAATGCATCATTTCATTTTAAACCTGGCCGGGGAAGAGCATCTCCGGCGGATGAAATAGTGGAGCCCGTCCCCGCTTCATTATAATAAAACGCAATACGTGCGTACTCTTTTGAATTGACACACTTGGAGATTGACATACTCTGGAAAATTAACCCCGCGTGTAATTTATAGGGCGCACAAATATAAACTTTCCGCTTTATTTGACGCCGCGTCCTGTTCCTCGGGATTCTTCCTCCAATCTGAATGATTGAATAGTTTTTATTTAGAGGAGGATTAAAGGCATCATAAAAAATAAAAAAATAAAAGGCCGGATGCGGTGCTTCACGTGGCCTTGACTGCTATCTGGCACCAGATCTGCCGTGTCAGAGGTGGGTCAAAAATTGTGGTTAAGCATTTAGCACTTTGTCGATGCTGCCCTTTTTAAGATTTTAATTAGTAAATGAACCAGCGTTATGGACTAATGATCAATGTAGCAATAATTCTATGTGTCTGAGAGAGCGACAGACAGAGAGAGAGAGAGAGAGAACGAGAGAGAGAAAGAGTGAGCGGTGGGGGGTTTGCATGGGGCTGCATGCTTCATGTTCACATGTCATAAAGACATAAAACATGTTGACAGCACGACTCAAGATTTCATTAATGCCCGGAAAAAATTTGAGGAAGGTGTGTGTGTGTGTGTGTGTGTGTGTGTGTGTGTGTGTGTGTGTGTGTGTGTGTGTGTGTGTGTGTGTGTGTGTCTGTGTGTGTGTGTGTGTGTGTGTGTGTGTGTGTGTGTGTGCAAAGATCAGCAATGTACTGTAACTTCCCACAGCATTACATGATTACTTACAGTTATTAAACAAATCCTGTGCTTGTTATTAAGCTGATTAATACAAGCCTTTGATATGCATTTAAAATGTATCAGATAAGCATCACTCATTAATGTGGTTTTGTTGTCAATCAAAGAAACAAATCCTTTGAAGTAATCTGAGTGCCTATTTATCAACTGGTATAAAAAGGGTTTGAGTATCGTATAGCTTTCTGCAACTGACAGCACGGCACTACTGAATTCTCACACGGTGATGATTCTGTTTCAGATAAAAGTTTCTAAATCAATGTTTTTTGTTTTGTGATTTGTTTTCTACATTCTAGAACAATGCTGAATTTTTTCAACTATGAAATAACACATATTACATTATGTAATTAAATAACTACAATAATAAGAGTCATATGTTATTGTTATTTTAAGACATGAAGCTCTGCTGTTCTGGATCAGTTCCTGTAAGAACAGTATTGTGTCGAGTGCGTGTGTAAAACCCATCAAGCTCCATGATGAAACTGTCTCTCATGAAGATCTTCCCTGGAAAGCAAGACCAAAACGAAGTTCATTTAGAGTCACCAGCCTCAGAAATCCCCAATTAACAACCAGCACCTCAGATTAGAGCCGTTATGAAGCTTTACAGAGCAGAAGTAGCAGATACATCTCAATATCAACTGTTCAGAGGAGAAATTTTTAGTTAGGAAAGACCATGGAATTCCAAGGTGTACAAACTTTTGGTTGGTAGTGTAAGATGTGATAACGGAGGTAGGACCTGCTACACTATATATATTTTTTGTTTGTTTTGTTTTTGTTTTGTTTTGTTTTTTTGTTTTGTTTTGTTTTGTTGTTTTTACTTGGTGAACAGGAAGATCAACAATGTTGCTATTTAACCTAAAAAAATGTTGTACAATTATTTATTTTATATATTTTATGAGTATATTTATTTATTTGTCTATCTATAATCAAACAATAATGAATTACTATATGCACTGCTGTCACTTTGTCATAAACGCAATTGCACATCAAGGATATGTAGACTGGATACGGTGTGTAGTCACAGCTACAAACTGTGTTATTGTCTCTATTGCTGGAATTTTCTTTGAGATCAATAATGTATCTATCTATCTATCTATCTATCTATCTATCTATCTATCTGTCTGTCTGTCTGTCTGTCTGTCTGTTCTTGATCCATTGCGATCCTGAGCAGGATACAGTGTTTACTGAACATCTAGTGGTTAGCACTATCTCCTTGCACCTCCAGGGTCCGGGTTCAATTCCCACCTCTATGTGCATGGAGTTTGCATGTTAAAAGTTTTAAAGGAATGAATAAAAAGAAATGAATCTGTATTGATATCCTTACAGGATTCGAAAGCCACTGTAAAACGCCCCTGGTTTGGGAACATTGCGTGCGCACCATGGCTTTGCGTGGATCCTGATTGAATGTTGGGCCATTGAGCCAGCGCTTATTGGGATTGATATCCCCAAGCTCTGCTCAAACTCTCGGTATAAATCATCAGCTGGGAGCGCGAAGTTGATGTGCAAACTCCCTGATAGAAGTTGAGCGGGCTAAACGCTGAAAACAATTATTTGGCCATTTAACACGAGTGTCTCTGTGCAAATGAGACGGGGAAACAGGAATGGTGACAAATAACGGCGGTCACTGCCAAACCGCTGCCGTTCACACATTCCTCAGATTAGTGCCATTTGTATCAGTTTAAGCACCAAAGGGCCAAAGCTTGTGATAAAACAGATCAGAATGTGCAGCATTAAGAACAGAGGAGAAGAGACGATGGGGCCGAGGTGGCGTTTTCTCGGTTTATAGTGTGCGTCAGGGGCCGAAGTTGACCCCAAAGCAACAGAATGCCAGCTGCGTGATGCGCTTCCTCTCACCAGCCTTTAAATAATGTCCGAAGGCCCAAGTTATTAACCTCTTAAAGCATACGGAGGCAAGAAGAAGTGCGCCCAGCAACCTCGGTCACGGTCTGAGGATAGATAGAACGACAGTAATAGAGGTGTACACGGGAGCGCTGCGCCTTTCCCCTACCCTGGGATGAGAGGAGGATGAAGGGAACAAATAAAGGAAGAAAAATAGCAAGTAATCAATGGCGTGATGAAGAGAGAGACGGAGTGAGAAAAGAGAGAGCAGAGAAGGAGGTAGAGGCAAAAGAGGGTGGGGGAGAGAGGAGGGCTCTCTCCCCCCCCTGTGTGGGGTGCGCGTGTTTCTCTCTCAGTTTTCCGATCAAGATCACCGTGATGTGTTTTTCAGAGGGAGCGATGGAGGATGCTGGTTCACGTAGGGTTCAGCCATTAGCCAGGCCCCGGAGCCAGCTGGGGGCCCTAAGCGGCCTGATCAGAGCGAGCCGCGGCCCGCGCAGGCCCCAACGATTTTCACATCAAGGCGCCTGATGTACAGCCGCGCCAGCCGCCAATCGCTCTGCCGTATCGATCCGCCCTTAAATGAGCCTTCCCCCGCTTTGTACCATGAGCAATAATTAAAAAAGCAGCACATTGATTTGCGCTAATATTATGAAAGATCAGGACGGGCACATGCTTACCAAACACACAGAGTGTTATATACGACTTGCATATGGACTGCTCGTGAATGGGAATGCATGCATGAATGAAAGAATGATTGGCTTGATGACAGCATGAATGAATGAATGAATGAATGAATGTGTGAAAACATCTTTTACATCTATTATAGATGTGAGATCCACTGAGATTTCTATCATTTCTATTAAAACAGCTCGGTCGATAGTCAAACTCTGGGTCTTGCATGTTCTGCATGGCAATTATAACACAAAGACTGTGTAAAAGGTTCCCCAGGGATGGAGGGCCAGGAGCAGGCAGGGGAGGGGGGGGGGGGGGGTGCATTTATTTATTTGTACATTTGCATTTGCCCAAATGAACTGCATTTATAGACAAGAGGCGAGCTGGCGATTACAGACCCCCATTACGGATGTCATCATTCTTCTTGTCTTTATTCTCTTCTAGAGCCGGGAGTGAAATCTCTTGGTCAGCCATGTAAGTCATTCGTATGTATACAAACACTTTGATAAGTGATAAGTCATATATACCCTCAAGGTCAGACTGTAATATTTTCATTCAATATATGAAGCTCACATTCCGCACTTTCACCACTCAAACAGGAAAACTTATTAGATTTTATATTATAATTAAGCAGATAATTTTATTCCTGTTTTAGATTTCTGGCTCGACAATATTTTATATTTTTTTATCTTTTGTATCATGCTGTTTACTCATATAATATTTTATATCATAACTCTTGAATGTAAATATATTGGAAAGGACATACTGTACATGCAGCAGTCGGAGATATTCTCTTTGTCTTCTGTGTGCTCCTAAGTGCTTGTGATTGAAAACATTTTGATCTCTCTGTTGTCTATTTTTAATGAGAAAATTAACAAATTCAGGTAAACTATGCCATATAAAAGCTATGGTTGTCCATTTGAGAAAGTTCCAGTGTTCAAGTACTGTACACGGTGAGGTTTGTTTTACAATAATGTAAGGAGTAACCTGTATCAGTTCTTTGTCCTCAAGTTTTCAGGATATCATTTTTACATTCAATTCAATTCCATTTTATTTATATAGAGCTTTTTAACAATGGTAACAATTATCCATAAAGAAAATTTATGGAAGTGTGTATGAGTGAGAAAAATGTGTCTAGATAATAATGAGATTGTCCCACTAGAGCAATACTGGAGATTTCAAAACTATGAAATAACACATATGGATTTTGGTAATTCTGTAAAAACAGTTCTTGCAGGAACAGTATTGTGTCGAGTATATTTGAAAAACCCATCAAGCTCCATGATGGAACTGTCTCTCATGAAGACCTTCCCAGGAAAGCAAGACCAAAACTTAGTTCTGCTGCAGTTCATTTAGAGTCACCAGCCTCAGAAATCAATTAACCAATTAACAACCAGCACCTCAGATTAGAGCCGTTATGAAGCTTTACAGAGCAGAAGTAGCAGATACATCTCAATATCAACTGTTCAGAGGAGATGATTGTTTACTGTATTATTGTGTAATGCTTTTAAAGAAATAAAAATACAAATCAGGAAAGACCATGGTGTTAGATGGTGTGTGCAAACTTTTGACTGGTTGTGTGATGTAAACGTAATTTGCGAATTGGTGCATTATAAGAGGAATAAAACACCTTGGGACAATTCTGCTTCGTGGTGGTAAGACTAGTTCCAGTTCACGATCACCTGTTGCTGATTGTTTTCCGATACCAGAACGGAGCGGTGTGTTTTATTCCGTACTTACAGCACAAAGCAGGATTGGATTAAAAGTGATTTAATGTTTACAGCTCAGTGCAGCTGCTTTCCTGAAGTTGAAGTTGGTATCAATTGGAAAAATGAGGAGTGTGCAGCAAATTATGGCAAGTTTCAACTACTGACATGTGCACAACACCAAACAGTTTGGAAGCAGATTTGTTTAGGTTTATTTTTCACTTAGAACCATTAATAACCTTTGATCCGTTGATGCAAGCAAGCAGCTTTGTTAACTCAGTTAATAACAGAGACGGCGTTTTTCTTGATCAAGCTGCCGGCGTTAAATAGAAGGAGACAGACTCTGAATAGTTTGAGTTTTCCGAGTAATGTCAGCACTCAGCGTCACGATAACGCCTAACGAGACGTAACGTTTGTCCGCAAACTATGCAGAACAAAACCGATTCGATAAACTTTTTACTTTTTTTTTTTTTTTTTTTTAAACACCGAGCACATATGCTCTGGTCCGTTTTAGTGCACTTCCTCCTCCTGGTGCCTTTCGGAGTGAAAGATGTCCTCGATGTGTCATTCAGTAAGAGCTGTTGCCCAGATAAATTCTCATCTCTCCTCAGGCGTGAGAGCGTCCTGCCGTTTGATGAATCCCTGGGCGTTCATTAGAAACGAAACTTTGGAACTAGTTGGGAGCCCGCACTCAGGAGTGCGATATCAGATCTCGTTAAAAGTGGGGGATTTGATGTTAGAAGGAGTCCTAACTCCCGGTTAACACAGCTCCAGTGGCCACTGTGCGTGTGCGAGCGAGAGAGACCAAGTTGCATGTACTGTAGAGACCTTCAGATCCGACCCGCGAGCGCTTTACACCCCCCCATGTAATGCTCGGCATATGGGCTATGAGTGTCGACAGGCATGAAATTACATCAAGGGCGTTTTTGATAACCGTCGATACTCTTTCAAAGACGCTCTGCCTTATTGACGCCTCACTCTAAAGCTTTGTGTGTGCGCCCGCGCGCGCGTGTGTGTGTGTGTGTGTGTGTGTGTGCGGTGTTAAGCAGCGAGGTGGCAGTTGTCTGGGGAGCCGAGGCGCCTGTGCCTGTGCGAGAGGGATGGATATTGATATCAGTAAATTGATATTGATATGGATTTGAATTGGTATGGATCAGTGGCATAATAAAGAACTCCTCAAACAGGGCTCACTTCATCAGGGAAGTTTGTGATGTGTGTGATGTGATGTGTTAACCGTGTGTGTGTGTATGTGTGTGTGTGTGTGTGTGTGTGTGTGTGTGTGTGTGTGAGAGTGTGTGGTACTTATTCCTCCATGTCTTGATGTCTTTTCTCTTTCAATTCTACACTTAGAAATAGGAATACTATTATAACGTATGGTGTTTATATATAGAAGTCCAATGTTTACCAACATTGTTAATGTTATGATTTTGCTACACTGTATTTCTCACAAAGTACTTCAAAAGCATGGGTGTGAATGATTATTCTTTTCATCTCAAAATATTTGCACAAAGGAAAATATATATGTAAAAGAAATATAAATAAATAAATACACATACATTTTTATTGAGCTTGAAAATTTACATTTCAATAATGTAACGCAAAAAACTTGGCATTTTGACCAAATATTATTTTTATGGCCACAGTGTTGTAATAGAGTTTGTAATAGTGTAATAGATTGCATATAATAATATAATAATAATGTAATGTATGTGTGTGTGTGTGTGTGTGTGTGTGTGTGTGTGTGTGTGTGTGTGTGTGTGTGTGTGTGTGTGTGTGTGTGTGTGTGTGTGTGTGCTCTTGACCGAGTAAATCCAGCTGTATGAAAGGACAAAGTGATCTGGCCGAACTGCAGACCGGCATGATGTGTGTGTATTTGTGTGTGTGTGTGTGTGGGTGGGTGTGTAAAATTGAATCTGAAATACACTGAATCTGGAGTAATGTAGTGCCATCTAGTGACTACGGCAAAGTGTCCACTCGAAAAAGTTTCTCGAACACACACACATCCATCTGTCAGCTTTCTTTATTCTCACACTTTCATCTTTTCTTCCTTTTTTTCTCTACCTGTTTTTAATTTGAAAACAATAATGCAGGTAACTGTAGGTTAATCACAATAAAGGGTGAAAGAGTCAATCTGACTATATTATAGGATGTACAGTATGTCAGACAACAATCATTTAAAAGGTGCTGGAAGGACGATATATTTTCTGCATGCAAAAAAAAAAAAAAAAAAGGAAAACTGCTAGGGATAAAAGTAGCAAAATATTTAATGTGTAATGTAACCCAATTGAATTTTGAGATATTTCTCGACCTGTTATGATTTTTTATCGTATTATTCACACAAGTAGATACAATACAAAGTATAATACAATAAATACAACATCTATTATTATTATTAGTAGTAGTAGTATTATTATTATATGGGTATATTTTCTCAGGTTTATTTCATCATTATCCAAACAAAACTGTGCTCTCTAAGGACGCCTCTTTTATCTCACCGCTTCTTGAACGCTCCTTTATGGCGATTCTGCCTCTGAGCTTGACCCGAAGCTCGCTCTCGGATAATTAGGTGAGAGAGCGATCCGGCGATGAAGAGCCGGCGAGACGAAGCCCGGCCACGTCTCAGGTCAAATATAACTGGATTAACGTTCATAAAAATTAAGAAGGGAGTCTCAATTAAAGCTTTCAGAGAAACGCACGACATGAATTTGGAGCCTCTTAGATCGGGCCGTAAAAGGGTTTGAACGGAAATGCAATCTTAATGTTCCTCAGTCACGAGACATCAGAGTGTCGTTGACTGAGCCATGAACTCCTGATGAAGAGAAATACTTTTATTGATTCGCCGATGACGGCAGACAAAAGCCATATCTGGGGAACAGAAAGTACATTACGGAAAGACAAACAACTGTTATTATTATTAGCACTACTTTTAGTATGACGGTTTGGGGGTTTTTTTGGATTAAAAAATGGTTCATTTACAGTAAATGTATTGATTTGTGACCTAAATTGAACCTAAATATATGTACTTTAAAGCATTTATTTTAATAACTACACTACATCAGGCTGAAAACACTTTCGAGAGGGTGCTGTTGTAGGAAAATAATCAAATAATCAAAGAATATGTTCTAGGAGCAGCAATTTATTCATCTGAGTGGCTAGCCAACAATTCCTATGTTTATTCATTGAAGAATTTTTTTTTTTTTTATCTATTTATAGTTACATTTAGTT
This sequence comes from Clarias fuscus, assembly GCA_030347435.1. Taxonomy (NCBI): domain Eukaryota; kingdom Metazoa; phylum Chordata; class Actinopteri; order Siluriformes; family Clariidae; genus Clarias; species Clarias fuscus. The sequence continues at coordinate 33,941,876 of CM059208.1, read as the reverse complement.
GTGTGGAAACAACAACACAAAAAAGCTGCTTACATTCTGGCACCTACTGTATATCCTTCATTTTTCTCTCTTTTGAAGATAATAACGCTTCTTCAAGAGCTCTTAGCTTCCTAAACAGGTTTGTCCCAGAACCTCATTTGCTCACTTTTATGGTAGGGTTCTATACAGAAATGTTTTCCCTGGACAGAATAAACTAAAGAACACTTTATTTTCCTAGCTAGAACCTTTTATTTAACAAACATGTTTGTACAGTCATGTGTTGCACTTAATCTGCGGTTCTTTAAGGTTGCTGTGGAAGGTTCCCAATTCCCAAAAGTGTCCTTAAAAATGAATTTCTTCACTCTTCATGGAATCAGAGGAGGTTCTTCTATCTAGAAAATTACAATCAAGAGTCCAAGATAGAACCTTTTAGACTAAGAACTTTATATACTGATGGGTTCCATTAACAGAAGTCTTAAGTCTAAATTGTTGTAGGGTTCTGCACAAATATTTGATCAGTTCTCCAAACAGGGCAAACTGAAGAACGTGTATGTTTTCATCAAAAATGTTAGAGTTCTTAAAGCATTTGACTTGTTCTAGGGTTCTACACAAGCATTTGATCAGTTCCTCTGGATAAACTGAGGAAATTTGTTAAAATATGTATTTTTAAAAATAAAAGATTCATATAGTCATGTGTTGCATTCAGTTTTGAAGTTATTTAAAGATTCTGTGGATGCTTCAAAGGTTTTAAATTCCCAAGACAGTTCTTGAAAGTTTCATTGAATCTATGGGAGGCTCTATCTAGAAAATTATAGTCCAAGATAGAACCTTTTTGACTATGACATTTATATAGTGATGGGTTCCATTCATAGAGATTTGGGGTTCTACAAGGATTGTGAATGGATTTTACTCGTTATGGGGTTTTACGCAAACATGTTACGCAAACATGTCCCTCAGGCAGGACAAACTGAAGGGCTTTGCTAGAAATAACCAGGTAAAAGGTAAAAGATCGATATAGTCATGTGCTGCACTCAATTTGAAGTTCTTTAAAGATTCTTTGGATGGTTAAGGGTTCTTAAATTCCCATAAGAGTTATTAAAAATCAATTCTTCACTCTTTGTGGAATCTTAAATGGATCCTTAAAGGTTCTAGCCAGAAAAGTATAACCAAGAGTTCAAGATAGAACATTTATAATTATGTATAATATTTATACAGTATATATATATATATATAGTGATGGGTGACATTCATAGAAATTTGAAGTTCTTTAAACATTCTAAATAAATTTTCAGTGACTTCACATTTGATTTGTGACCAAAACAGGACAAATGAAAGAACATTATTGTGTTCATAAACATTTAGGGTTCTTCAAGTGTACTGTGGATAGTAACAGATCTGGGCCTCCTAAAAGGTTCAACATGGTACTCTTTATGATAGGAAATATTTTTAAAATCCCTGACAGCATGAACAAACAAGAAAATAAACAAAAACATAAGGCTTTTTCTTTTTATGGGATACGAGCAATAGAACATATGCATTTAAAAACTTTCAGAAATTGGTCCTTTGGATAGTTAAGTGCTCTTATCTGCCAAAAAGTGTTCTACTTGGAACTCTCCAGTGGCTCAGTGATTTGTCAAACAGTCAAACAGTCTTCGTCTTTGCTCAGCAAACAGCGAGTAATTACATCTTAATTCAGACGTCACTCTGTGTTTATACATGATTTTATTTCACACGTTTGATTTCAAGGTCTCTGAGGACGTGACTCGGTCTGCCAACTCACGTGAACAACATAGATCTTGGCAAAGAGAACAGTTTGAGGTTCTGGCCCACCGCCTGACTCTTGCAGGATAGCGTTCCATGTGTGTGTGTGTGTGTGTCTGTGTGTGTGTGTGTCTGTGTGTGTGTGTGTGTGTGTGTGTACTAACATGTGTGTTCGATTAAAAACTGGACTGTAGCTGAAGTTTTTTTGCTTCATTTCCTGCCTCCATTTGCTTTATCAACAAATATTAACCTGCCTTCCCGGATCACGTCATATTAGCTCAAACCCAACCACCGTTTAACGAAATCAAAGCAAAAAGACGTTTGTTTGTCTACCTCGTCACTACACACATCGTGGACAAACCAGAGTCCCCGCTACACCATCATAGCGCCCCCGCCCTCCTCCTTCCCCCTCCGTCTGCACCCGGGGCCAGACTTTCATCTCGTTAACCGTCGCTCTGAGCTGACGTCACGCTGAAGGGGATCATTACGAGCAAATCGCTCTTTCCTGTGTCACCATACTGAAGCGTTTTAACCCGAAGATCAACAGCATGAGAATGTAAATAAGCGTATATGGGTTCTTCCTGTCACACATTCTTTCTCACATAATCGCAGCTCAGAAAATTGTCCAAATTGTTTTGATTCGTGTCTTTGCCAGATTTGGACAAAAAAAAAAAATTAAGATTTGAAACAATTCACGGAGTTATATTGCTGGAAAACTGGGTTGTTCAGTGGGTTCTTCAGTGGATTCTCTAGATTAATAAATATTTTTTACTTTCTAAAAAAGGTTTCATTTTATTGTATACACAAAATGTTTAAGGGTTCCCCAGAGGAACATCCAAGACCCGTTCGTGGTTTCACCAGTTTTTCTATCATGTTTTTTTTTTCATCCCATGTTAGACTGATATCCACTCTTAGAGAAGTTAATGCGTTCTGGCTTTCCTGGCTTGTAATCCTCTTTAATAGGATAATTTTCTACAGGAACTTTTTAATGGTTCCCCCAAACAGGACAAGCCAAAGAATCTGTACAGTCATGAGTTACACTCCTAGATGTCACGCCCTGCAAGAGTTCTTAGCTTCCTGACAGGGACTTGAACTTGGGGAAAGATGAGTGAGCACAATTGAGTGTTCAACCTTTAAAGGTTTTAGAGAAAAACACGTAAAGAACACTTAATGCTTTCATATTTGTTATGTTGTTCAAAAAAGTATATTTTTTAGATAGTTAAGGATTATTAACCACCATAAGCATGTTTGTACAGGTCTAAAACCAAATTGTAAGTTCTAAAGC